>VYZR01113908.1:2194-38282 GCA_013400675.1 Oxylabes madagascariensis
GTGTTATCTTTATTCAAAGTTACTTGCTGTGTTGTACTCGTGATAAACAGCACAGGCAAACACGAACCACTGTCCCATTCTTCCACCCCTCAGAAACCCTTTGCAACACATCCAAGTGCTTTTGTTTCAAAGAATGCTCCTCTCAGTCTTTTTCCAACAAAGTGGTTTCTAAAGGAAAAAAATGCTCTGAGCTTCAGTCTGAAAATATGTGCTACCCCAGAAAGTAACACATCTAACTAAAAAGTCTGATTAAAGATGAAGAAACATGAGTGTGCCCTCATTTCAGAGGGCCTCCAGCTGACTGAGGAGGAAGAGGGCTGAGCAAGAAATGCTTCAAAAAACAAACTTTTATTTTACTCTCAATTTTTACCATCTCTTCTACTGAGAGCTTTATCAAATGTGAAGTCTGATTGGTGCTACCAGCTCCAAAACACTCTTCACTACTGTGTACATTTTAAAAAAAAGAAAGACACAGCAGCCCCTGACTTCCACATACACAGGGATCAGCCACGCAGGACATCGGGGCGTGACCCAGGTTCGCAGTTAGCATTTACTTCTGTTCTTCTTGCTCATTTCAAACTGACAAATCCAGCCAATCTTTGTGCTCGCTACTGTATGCAAGCTCCTGTTTGCAGCCAAGGCAGATTAGCCACTTTGCTGGTGAAATACCACGCAACACATGCTGCCTTGTGCCTGTCACCCAGCAGCCTCGTGGGAATGCAATCTGAGCCTGGAGGAGCAATGGAGCGGCAAAAGAAGAGGTTTAAAAAGACAGGAAGAGAAACAGCTTAGAAAGAACAATTCCTTCATTTCCAGCTTCTGTTATTAACACTCCTGCCTTTACATGTACAGTTAGGAGGAGAGCCTGTGATTTGTCAGACTTAATTTTTTTACAATTTACCTGAGCAAGAACTGGAGGGAAAACTATTCTGATAGCTGAAAGACTATTAAAATTTCATCTAGCTTAAAATAGTCTGTGTTTCTATATAACACCTGCTGTGTCTGCTGTGCCTCTAATTTCTTTCTAGTTTGTGTTAATTTAGTGATATGGTTAAACTGAGCACCAAAGACAATACTGTTTTGAGCCCTCAGTTTTACAAAGGTTGGCAAGCAGTAATGCAACAGAGCAGTGGAGCAAATTAATTTGAGAACACAAGTGGCCATTTATCACACATGTTTTGCCTTTGAACACAAACCTAAGGCGACGACTCTGCCAGGTATGGATTCTCAAACTCTTCCAACACCGTGCAAGCCTGACTCGCAGCCCAGGGTAAAAGACTTGCAGCTGTGACAAGTTTCTCCTGCACAAATATAACCCCACACTCCCTTCAGCCCCGGCAGTTCCTGTCAGCCCGGCAGAGGATCCTGGTCAGACAGAAATGCACAGTTAGATGTACGATCCAGGCAGATTTTACAAGTTGAGTCACATTGTTCCCTGAAAAGAGGAAATAAACCCTGCATAATCTACACCTCCCCACACCTTCCCTTCAAAATGACATATTGTCAGCTCCTCTATAGGGAGGCAGGGAGGCTTTCATAGCTTGCTGCCCAATTACGGGAGGAATTCTGCCCTCCCTCTCCAGCCTGTACAATGGGTTCTTTATGTAAATCACTCAGAAAAAATTAATACACCATTAATACATCAGTAAGACTTCCTTTCCCATCTCTGCCCTGCGGTGTGAGCGCAGGCTAAGGAAGGCAGCGCGAGAAACTTCATGGAAGTTACACAGAATCCAGCAGCAGGGCTCGATGGTTCTTCTGATCCCTGCAAGATCCCATCCCACAGGCATTAGAAACTAAGCTGGCATCACTGTACAATATCAATATACCAACAGTCAAAAGTAAAAATTACTGGTTGCAAATGCAAACTCCCTTTTTAGAAGTTTTTCAGCAGCGAAGTAGGTTAAAAAATGTTCTTCAAAGCACAGATTAAAGTTGTGTAGTTGTGTCCTAGCGTGCAGGGAGCAAAGCACAAGCATATACATCCTGTGTTTGTGTTCCTGCATACAAACCATTTACTAAAGCCACAATCTGTTTTGACACGGAAGTGAAATTCTGGTCAAATAGCTATTAACTGCTCCCAGAAATGCAAAGAAATAAAAGGCCCTTTGAAGATCAAATGCTGTGGAGAGCCTGCCTGATCTTACAAAAGTGACCTTATGGCACAACTGAGTCAACCTTACACTTTCTATTAACAAACTACTGCTTTGGCAGCACTAGAGAAGTTACAACCAAATCACTCACTTTACTGAGTATTTTCAACTTTGCGTGCACACACACCCCACTGCCTGCCAGCCAGCTACTGGCAACTGCAGCTCACCAACTCACATGAGCAAACTTCTGAAATTTGTCTTGCTTTATGGCAAATAAGAGGTAATTGGTTATTTAGTGACCTGACAAACTGCATTCAAAAACAGAACACAAAATATAAATGTAGTTTTTAGAAGTCTTATATAAAATATACTCCAGGTCTGAACAATTCAAGGTTCAGTCAGAGCTGCTTATCTAGTATCCTAGATGTTCCTCCTCTCTGTGGAGCAATTCCCATCACTTTCTCATCATCTCTTTTATTTTGCATCTGGGACCTCTTCTCAGTCTGCCCTCATAAAACAAAATACATTTAAATTTTTCCCAGCAGGACCATGAGGCAGTCATCCAAGAAAAGCCACCCAGTCATTTAGAAGTGGAGTCTTAAATGGCTTTTGGTTCCATATTTTGAAGAGAGATTCTTGCAGCACCTGCCCAAAGATTCTGGCACCAATGACTACTGGCTACAAGAAGCATAAACAAAACTTACCTATATCCCACACAATCCATACCCAGATGGGAAATTAAAGGTTCCTCCTATTAATCACTATAAGCTTTCACGGTTTTAACCCCCTAAAAAACTTGGCAAGGCAGTGCTGCACCTCGGCTTTTGTGCTGCCTTCCTCCTCCTCCTCCTCCTCCTCCTCCCCCCCTCACCTGCGGCTCCTGGCCCCGGTGGGACCCGAGCGGCGGGACAGAGCAGCATGGAGCAGGGCTGACACTTCAATCGCAAGGGTTAAAGAGAAAGCGAGTCACCTTTTCTCTGCTGGCTCCGGTAGGTCCAGGTCTCGTCATCCTCGTCTACCTGCTGCACGCACATGGAGGAGAGTTCCCCATCGCTGCGAAACAATCTCTTTGTCTGCCTTGACAAGGACGAGAAATTTATCCAGCTGACAGCACGCGAGAGGGAGCCTGGGTTTTGTTTGAGTTTGAAAGATCTCGAAACACACTCCTTTTTCATTTTCTTTCAAGCCAGCCACTGGCGTCGGTTCCAAAGAGACCTCTCCGAAATTGCTCCCGTCCCCTTTTTCTCAGCGCTTTTCGTGGGGGCTAAACAAACTCAACCCGACTTCAGTCCAGGTTTCTTCTCGCTGCCTTTAAACCAGCACCAGTATGGAGGTAGGTGGCTGTGCCAGCGCAGCTCCCCTGAAGCTGTTTTGATACAGCACTTAGGGAGCTGCCAAAGAAAACAAAGGGGAGAAAAGCAGCAGAAAGTGGCACCTTGCAGCAGCTCAGCGGAGCATGTAAGGGCTGAGCAGAGGATAGCACTGAGGCAAATGTTTTCCCCATTCTCCTCCACTCAACAGCAAAAACTGTAGCTCCACTCTTCTCCCTGGCATCGCTGCCCAGGAGCCTGCAGGCAATTCAATCCTCTTTTCTGGCTCATCAAAAACAGCCCACGAGCAGGGAAGAGCAGGCAGAGATCACGCCCTGGCACGGCACAGCTCAGGAGGGACAATAAAGCCACTACACTTCTGCCGCCTCATTCTGGCTTCCCTGCTCTCCCTGAGAGAAAAGCCTGGTGAAGGAGCTCCAGGAAGGCTCTTCTAACAATAAAACCGACTGCGTGGCTATCGTTTAGGATTAGAGTGAAATATGATAGGCTCGCTCTCCTAAAAGCAAAACTCCTCCTTTCCTCAGCCAGCTCAGCGGCAGCGCAAACTTCTGAACTCTGCGTGCAAAAATAGGAAAGCACTTGTGCACCTCTGTGGACTTGAATAGAGGGAAAATAAAATCTTGGAGCTTTTCCACACCAAAAGCATCCTGAACAGTGTGCTGAAAACATTAGTGCCCCCATAACTGGTGGTACATTGGAAAAGAAACTACGTAAAAGTGCACAGACATAAACAAAATCTGAGCAGATATTTAGTGATCAGGCTCACTGGGGTCACTACAGCTCATAAAACAGGTTTCGCTCCCAGCTGTTACATTCTGCTGCCTTCTCTTTAAGCTAGCAGCTAGGAAAAGCACTCCGCAGTGTGAAAGTTTTAAAAAGCCAGGCACTACTGAAAGCTGCAGTGCTTGCCCTGCATGCCAATACCAATGCTGCTCCCAGGAGGGAATAAGCCTGCAAGACAGAGAGGCAAAGAGAGCATTTTAAAGCAGACAGGAGTTGGTTAGACCAAGACACCCCAATACCCAAGGGTTTTGCTGGAATTGGTCACTAAGAGAAAAGTTGACAAAAATCCCCACAAGATGCTAACTTGCGGCAAAAAAATAGACTTGAATGTGGGAGATAGCCAGTAAGATCAGCTCAGTGAATCCTCAAGGAGATGGTGGTAGAGAGGAATCCGGGGCGGGGGAAGAGAAAAAGAGCACAAAAACATACCCTTTATCTGAATAACAAACATCAATGTCTTAACAGCCTAACGGCTGCAGATGATGTTATCAAAAGGACAAGGATCGTAGGAAAACAAGGGTGCAGTGTTCCGGGTCCCAAGCTGCCAGTCAGATTTACACTATTGCAGAACACACCCCAACCCCTTGGCAGATGCTACCGCAGCTCTCTGGATTCTGCTGCACAGCCTCTTCTAAAACCATTAAAAACAAAGGCTCTGGCTTTTTCTGAAACTTATGGCTCTCTGACTCATAATAAGAGGATAAGGTTTAACCCACTGACTGGGAGGCAAAAAGCTAAGTACTGTATCAGATTACCCTATGAATCAACCAGGCACACCAAAGTGACCTTTGGCTCCCACTAACACAGCACAATGGGTTGGCCAACTGTCTTCTGTAAATAATTTAATAGGCTGCATTTAAACTGACCTCACTCCAACGAGGTAATGCATATGTACATACACAGGTCTCCCACCACTTCCCAAAGCTAGTGGTGCTGTGGAGGGAGGGGGCTGCGCGCTGAGTGTGTGCTAAGTGAGTGGGAGTGGGAGGTAACGCACTGCTAAAACTCACTTTTCTCACTGTGTCATCAAGTCCTTCCAGTTCGGGGGTTTTTGTCTTTGTTAACAGACACCACTCCCCATCCCTGATGAAGCAAGAGACCTGTGTAGGGTTGGGAGGTTTCCTTTGTTTTGCTTCCTTTTGCTTACAAGAAGACTTGAGAATGTGGAGTGAGATACCCCTAGAGACCTAAGCACTGAAATATCCATTTTGGAGCAGCTCATGTACAAATAGGCAGGATTTAACGTAAAAATCAAAAAATCAAAGACCATGCCTAAAGTTCACTTAGTTCTTTTGACAAAAGCAGACATTTGGAATTGCCAGTACTGAAAAGTACAGAGAACTGTAAACTACCACAGCTATTACTGGCTAAATTATACAGAGCCAGATGTATAAAAACCCCAGTAGGAACTGTAGAATCACAGTCACCTCCTCTCCACTGTACTACTTAGGAACGGAAGATCAGAGGAACCAACAAGAAGGAAACCCTTTCAGGTTAACCCAAAATACCAGGGTAAGTCCCAGAGGCGTGCCCAGAGCCCAGGCAGCAACTTAATTTCAGGAATTTTCCTGACCTGTCTGTACCTCTGCCTTTTTAACACGGTGCTGAGTCACAGCTTGGTGATGCAAGGGCAAAGCACCGTGACTGACCATAACATTTCCATTGTTACTGTAAACAGAGTCGTGCAATGCTTTGCTCTGAGTTTGGTATCTTTCTATTTCATTGCAGGAAAAGATCCATTGCGATACACTTCAACACTGTCACTACCACATAATGCTTCTTATTTCTAGGTGACAAACTAAAAATAAGAAAAATATTCAAAATACCGTTTGAAAAACAATACATATTGAGTAACTGCTGCAAGTTAAGCCATTCTTTAATCACTAGCTGAATACAAGGACATGGAGTTGGAAATTTTATCATCTGAAACACTGTAGAGGCTTAAATTTAATTATGTAAAACACTCTACAAAGCCATATAAAAGAAAGAGGGTACACTTTTAATAAGCTAAGCTGATTTTCCAACTTATTTTATCCCTTATAAAGACATCATACAAGTATATAGGCTTCATATTTTCCAGGTTACGTATGTAAAGATTAAGGCATTATTTTTTGCTACATTTTTTTTAGACAAATCCATCTCATTAAAAAACATTAAGGAATCACAGAAGAAGAAACACAGGGCTTGAAGTAGAAAGCTAAACTGGTTCCTTCCTCTGCCCTTTTTCATTTCTTTCTTTTTAGAGGTGAACAAGACCAAATAAGAATAGTCTCACATACCATCAGGATTTTTGCTATGTATCACAACCTGATTGTCTTAGAATTCTCTGAAAGTTGTTAAGCAAACACACGGACGTGGTTCAGTCTGTGTGTTCTCCTAAGGCCAGAAAAAACAGAAAAAAAAAAATCACAGAAAAGGTTTTGGGTCAGTGTAAAACATCAAAAAAGCAGAAAGACAAAAACCCCAAAACGCCACAGACATGTTCCAGTTTTGGCTATTGGCACAATCCACGTGTGAATTTAATTCCTACATTTCCTAGTCTATTATTTCTCATGACTCGACGAGACAAGTAACGTGGATGATTCACAATTACAGCTTGCTGGGATAGCTCATGCTCCAATAGCTGAGAAGACACCTCTCTCTCAGACTTCCTGGGTGTTTTCCTTCAGGTGGTAACAACTCATCATCAGCCAGTCATTAAGCCATTTGGATTAAGCACCGGTGAAAGCCCATTGAAAACACCTTCCCTGCAGTCTCATCCCTTCCTTCCAAAGCTCTTGCTCCAGCCAGTGAAAGGAGAGGGGTGCTCCAGCAGCCCTGAGAACCCCTCCATCCCAGAAACTGCCCCAACACCAGATCTGCTACATGCAGTCACTTCCCCAGTGCACTCATCATCTCCAGGCAGACGTGTAGGAATTTCTGTCAGTTTAGAAGCCTTGTCAACATGACCTCCATCGGAGGTCTTTACACCGTGCCTGTTCTTTTACAGGTACCCTACAAAATGCTCACATAGCTCACATTACCACAAGGTAATCCATATTCCTGCATGATTATTTACAGCAAAGCAGCCACGGAGAACATTTTGGTGTAAGAGGGCCTCAAACTTCCAGTTAAGGTTGTGTCCCTTTTTATGTGCAGGGCACATAAGTGAGGAACTCTTTCCCTCCCAGTGTGAATGGTCCTGCGAGGGAAAAAAATAGTAAAGAAATAAAGGAACAAAAATGAATTTACTTGCCCAAGATCACAGAAAGGATAAGCAGCAAAGCTAAGTAAAGAAAGTAGGTCTCCTGGCTACCAGCCTTGCGACCTACTTAAGTAGGCCCTGTCTCACACAAAAGCAATGCCTATTAATTGTTTCTATCACAACCCTTACAGAGCCTTTGAATGCCCTAATTACAAAGAAAAACTTCCTTTCTGTTTTTACCCTCTTGGTTTTGGGGTGTTTTTTTTTCAATTTAAAAATACACCACACCAAAACTAAAGGCGGAGGGAGTTTGATACTGTAGGACTGCTTTCAAGCAGCCCATCCACATTTCCAACTTTATTAGATCCACAAGGGAAAAAAAAAATCAGACTGCAGACAACTATTTTATCCTACAGAGGAAAAACCAGCTTTTGGACAGGTCTGTATGATGCACCTGCCACCAGCCTCTCTTCCTCCTTTCAGCTTCTGTGTCCCAGAAAGACTCACTGCATCACTCTGATTCAACAGCTGCACTTGCTTTGATAGGGAAATTCTATAAAAACAAGGGTACAGTTTCTATAAAAGGCTAGGCTAACCTGGAGCTGGTTCTCCCCTCAACAGCAGCTGTATGTAGGGATAATGATGGCTCTTACTGAGAGAGAGAAATCGAGCAAGGAACACGAACAGTACAAGCTAGTTGTTAGCCAAAAAGATATTTGTAAGAGGGGTAGAACCAATGCCAGAATTGCCCAGAAAAAAAATACTGTTTTTCTCTAAAATACTTGGATGCCAAAAGAGCAGGTGAGTTAAGTGCGCATAGACACCCACCTCCTTCAACCGTATACAAATGCATTCACAAGCTTTGGGCTTTCTTCATCAGCGTAATTCCAGAACTGATGCAAACCCCAAATTTCATAGAAAATGTGCTTGCAAGTGTGCAAGGAGTAGGGCAATTACTAATGGCAGGAGCAGTTTCAAGTACTGAGCTTTGCTAGGTAAGAGTGTGATCGATACCCTTAAGGCATTTAAAAGACCTGTAGGTGTGACACCTGGGGACACGGTCCAGCGGTGGACATGGCAGTGCCGGGCTAACAGTTGAACTCAATGGTCTTAGAGCTCCCCTCCAACTTCAATGATTCTGTGATATTCTGAGGGATACACGAGGAAAGGGCTCGTACTGCTTTAAGTTTCAGCCTTGCCTACACGCGGACGAGCTTTTCCTTCGTGAGGTTTGATGCTGTCGTACCACGTAAGGGGACGAGCGACAGGGCTCTGGTGACGTCGGGCAATGTGCAAATATTTGGGTACTTCGCGGGCAGCGCTCCCGACCAGCAGCGCAGCCCAGGGCAGGGACCGGGAGCGAACCCGGCCGGGAGCGGACAGCGGTGCCGGCAGGTGGCAGCAGGGATGCAGCAGGGATCCAGCCGGGATCCAGCCGGGATCCAGCCGGGATCCAGCCGGGATCCAGCCCGGACGCGCGCTCCCACCGCCCGAGGCACCGCAGCAGCGACACGGTTACGGTGACAACACGGTAGTGACTGATCTTTCAGCAGTTTGCCTGTAGTAAGCTGTTATTATCTCTGCTTGAAACGTAATTAACAATTTTAGTGGTTTTTCATTCGGGCATGACAACTAATTAAGACAGCTCGGCTAAAAGCTCCCTCTAACTGTAGTCACCGCCTCGATTCCTAGACACGTTCTCCTAGGTTGTGGGGCTATTGCTTTCATAACACTACATGCTTTTTAAAATCCCCTAACCATAGGGTCACCCCATTTCCAAAGCTGAGGCTTGGCCAGGGAAGTACTCTGCTCATAACTGTTAGCCAACACATCCCAAGTGCTGATAAACTGGGAAGATTAACTATCTAAGTATGGAAATTTTGCGGACAGAGTAAGTTTTCTGTCTGAAGAGAAGATTCCGGGTTTTTTTTCCCCCAGGCACTCATCTGTTCGCCGAATCACCAGAAGTTATCAACAGCAGTTCTGATCGAGACGGGAGGTCACAGAGTCTGGGAGGGAGACTGCAGAGGTGCTCCAGCAGCGTTCAGCACCTCGGCACTCCTCTGCCACACTGCACTGACCCTTACTCCAGCAGCTCGCACCCGGCCCCAAGCCGCCGGCACAGCCCGCACGAAGGATGCTCCGAATGAAAACACCCCGTGTCTCAAGGGCAGCTCCAACCTCCCAGAAAAGCTGTGTGCTTTTGTATCATCCTGTATCCACAGGTACTCATCTTTGCTCGGGAACACTGCAATGAACACGAGTTCATAAACTCGCACTGCTTTAATCTAAATCGTAAGATCCGTTTGCTCTCCTACTCAGCATATGCTGTGTTCATATTAAGAAAGGGCTTAAAAAACTTTTAATACCTGACTGCACAGAAACTTTGCAACACGAGTTACATTAGAAATTTAGAATTAGGAGACTTTGGTGAAGCACAAAAAACTTCTACTGAATCATCCAAGTTTCCTGTGGAAATGCTGACGGCTGTGTTGAAAGTAACTGGAAGCGAGTTAAAAACAAACAGTATAAAAATATTAGTTAACATGTAATTGAACATCGTTCTGCCAGCAGGGAAGTACCTTAAGACAACTAAATAAAAGTCTATTTCCCACTTCTGTGATTAAGAGGATACTAGGGAAACTGCAGAAGGGATAAGGCTGTTTGCTTTGAGGTGGAAGCCCTCTGCTGGTTAACATAAACTAATTAGCGCACTAATCTAAATGTTTTTGTAGATAAGAGAACCACAAAGAACAAGAAAGGAAACAGTAGCTAAAGAAAAAGCAGAGAAAAACCATCAGCAACTCAGAAATCCTTATTTTTCATCTTCTTTACTTTTTTCCTGTTTGCATTTACATACCCTTTGAATGACAAAATATTCAATTTGATAAACCTTACGAGGTATTTACAATAAGAAAATGCTAAGAAGGAACTTTAGAACCCTGTGAGACACTTGGGCAGACCTGATCATTCAAGCACTGAAAACAGTTCATATGACTGTAATAAACAGGTCTCACTGTTTGATATATTAACCAAAGGAAACTATTTCTTCCTATAGTTACAAATGCTGTTTGTGCACATCTTTTTGTCTTAAGTCCTAAGTATTTTTAAAGCACATTTCAAAATGTGTTTATTTCACAGCCAAACCAGCGAGATTATTTACCTTACTGAAACTGCATGTAAGTCACTTCTAGGAACTAGTCAAAGCATGTGCTGTTTTTGTAAACCATTCATAAATATGGAACTTCAGAAGACAGACACAGGGCTCACATTTGCATGTATGTGCACAGGTATAGGACTGCAGCAGTGTTTTTACAGTTTATTGCTATGTTTACATGCCAGCTAAGCCTGGCACACGGTATGTACAGAGGAGTGTGTTGCAACTCTGGACAAAATTTGTAAATGAAACTCAGCCCCACCACACCTGGAAGAATGCTGCAATCTCCTCTCAACAACAGGCCCTAGGTTAAAAGAAACTCATTTCTAGGTGGAGGATGAGCACAAGGAATGTTGCTGACACACAGAGGGTGAGGAGGAAAACACTGAATTTGTCTTAGTTACTGTCCTACAAAGTTATATTCAATCCCAATTAAAATAGCTCTGTTAAAAGCTTGATGAAAATACAAGAAAAAAAGAAACTTCTAAAATAATGAACATATGGTCTATGTATGTGCTCTCTCTGTATGGAGTGCCTGTGCATGTGCTGACTCCATATGTACACATCCACAAATTCAGCAGGAGCACCGTGACCAATAAGAAAAAATTTCTCCCTCCCTGCAATTTTACCTTCTGCTATATACAGGTCTGAAATCAACCTTGATTTTAATTTTTTTTTTCAATCTGAAACACTTTAATATTGTCCCCTACCAACAGAAGTTTCTAGGTGAAAAAAAATCTGAGAATACAAAAGAATGTCTAGGCAGGGTCTGTCCTGCAGAGCCTGTGGTCCCCCCTAAATAAAACATTTGAGACACAGGAAGCGTTCACATTCATCAGCTGCGAAAATAAGGTGAGAACAGGAGGTAAAATTAAAGTCCAAGTTATCCTCAGTAGAAGAGAAGACAGGATAAATAAGGGCATTCACGCTAGCAGCAGGAATAATCAGATGCTACCTCTCAACCACTGGCATGTGAAATAATCAGCCTCAACAAAACAGTTGCTTAGTCACAGTTAAAAACCCAAGAATATCAATTCCTAAATCACAGCACAGAGAAACAAAATCAAGGCTTTGCAATCTTCTGTAATTTGCACCACATCATCTTGTTTATGTATCTAAAGAAAGCTCATCTTCTGGCACTCGCTGAAATACAGGGTGGGAGGGGTAGAAAGTGAAAGAGAAATCACACACTATTGAAATTACAGGTGTAAAAAATGTTTGTTCATCAGATACTAATCTGTTGAGAACCCAGTGGATGCCTCCCACAACAGTAACACCCCAAACCCCCTTCTCCCAAGCAGGAGAGTTTAGATAGCAGACTCACTGCGTTCTCACAGCCAATGCCAACCACCAACCACTATTTCAGGTGGTTTCATCAGGGCAAAAAAATTTCACACCTTGATAGTCATTGTTAAATGAAGTCATCCAGACATTTCACTATTAACCAGTGGACTAAAATTACATCTTCACCTAGTGCTTTTGCCTTCCCACAAGACAATCTGCTTGGATTACCCTGCTGCCTGAAAGCAACTCTAAGGTACTCAATCCCCCAGGTTCTTCAATGCCTTCCTTTTCAGATGCTTGGAAACCAAGTATCAGTCCTTCAGCTTGACTTCTCCTATGGCCAATGCCAAAATATTGCTCACATATACACCACTGTTTTTTTCTTCTTTTGGCACAACTGGCAGCCCACATGCTAAATCCAGTATTTCATGAAGTCTTTTACCTTCTCCTTGGCAGAAACAATGAACATGGCTAGAGCTGGATACCCAAGCTTCCACACTTCCACAAAAGGAAGTGGAACATTAGGAGAACATGCCCAGGTCGCAGGGCAGCACAGCACCATTGTCTTTATATCTTTCAGAAGGTGATTGGTGAGACAAAAAAGGACCCAAAATAGAAGCCAACCCCTTTCTTACTGTATTTTCTGTGTAAGTAAAGGCCACTAGACATAACAGGATATGTCAAATTAATTTAAATGAAACACCTCCCCCAAAAGAAAATATTCAACTCTATACTGTAAAAGACAGATTTTTATTGTAATGAAATCCAAATGAAGATTTAACTGCTGTGTTTTTTATGTAATTCTGCCTGTAAAGTCAAGCCACCTTCCCCAACAAGAACACTACATCACTAAATGCAAATAGCAAACAACACTGAGAAGTAAGAGATACTTATTATTTCACTTGCGGTCGACATTCCTTATTTAAAGGCATCTGGCAAATTGCCTGCAGTAGAAAGAGATACCATGTAGATATTCCTAAAGACATAAGAATACAGACACATGGGATTAGATACAAAATAAATTTATGCAGAAATACTTACTATCTAATCATGTGCTCTATCCATCACATACCGCATTCTTGTGCAACCAAGTTTATTCACCCAGGGGAATCCACCAAAAATGAGAATGCTTCATATATATTTATTAATCAAATAAAAATAACAATGGCTTCTAGATGGGAACTACCACCTTCTTTTGATTCACATGCCTCCCATGTTACACCTGTTCTAAAATCATCAAGTTGACGAGATTATCAAGATTGCTTAGAGAGCCAATATTTCTCTGGAGTACTTTTTCCCCTGACATAGTGAAGTGGAAAATATGCTGGCTCTCTCAGTGTAGAGATAATGCCATGCTCTGTGGTTAACTGCTAGCTCTTCTTCCTCCAAGGCACTGTGAGTCATCTCTGCTTTCCACACTGGTATCTTCCAAACAATTCTGGGTAAAACTCTGCTAGTTCATTCTCACCAAAGACATTGTATGAGAGCACAATTACACAGAAGGGATCACATATTAAACAAGTGGTTTTTAAGCATTCCATTAAAAAATGTGCAAGGCAAATATTGCAGTGACTATTAATCAAGGCTAAAAATAAATTAAAACTAGCTTCATGAAAGATGCCTGGCCATTTGCTGGCTTTTAAGGCTTTTCCTTCAAGCACAAGCACAGTCACAGCAGGATTTGCTACTCTCATCCAATGGCACCTTTTCCCAAGCTTAGACAAACAGATGTGAGGAGACGCTTTCAATCCCTACTTGCAGACAGTATTGTTTTTTCATTATGACAAAGCGTTGCTGAGCTTGGCAGTAGAAACCACCCACTTTCAGGAACTCCCAGTGTAGTTAATATTCCTCTGGTTAACAAAAGATGCCTTGGTCTGAAGCTGTTTCTACAGGCTGTTGTTACAGCACTGCACCCGACTGACCTTAATTTATGAAGGGCTACTCTCGTTACAGGATCCTGTTGCAAAATGCAACAGATTGACAGCTCTAAACATCACTTAAGAGGGGAATGAATAAATAAATAAAATCACATAGTGGCTAAAATATTTGGGACCTGCCAGCATCTTTCAGCAATGCTTAAAAGACATCTTAAAATCCAGTTTAAATGCCAACTTAGTATCCTACATGGTTTGTCTTGAAAAAAAAAAGAAGTGTGTCACTTTTTAGACACTTAATAAAAACATTAAATGCCTATGCAGTTCCTTTATGGCTCCTCAAATCTGGGTGCTCTAGGGGTCACTGTGAACATCTCAAAAAAACCCCCTTACAACGTTCACCAGGAGAGTGCTTGCAGCCCACCCTCCTGGGCAGTCAGTGGGATCTGCCCTGAGATGAGGACACTACCAAGCACCTTTTCGCTTGCTCCCAAGTAAAACCAGGAAAGCAAGCTCCTGTCCTTCCCAGCCCTCTGGGTCACCTCATCTGGGCTCATCCTGTGCAAGCGCCGCTGCTTCAGGCACTGCCCCGCACCCTGCGACACTGCAATCCCGGCCTCCCAGAAATGCTGGGATTTCATCTAAATCCCTGCAGCGAGCAGCTCGTGGCCCCCAAGCAGCTGTGTCAGCACAACCGAGGACACTGTAACCTGAAGGAGAAGGGTGGACACGAGCACTGAAAGAACAGGAACTCCTTCTAGAGCAGGGTGCGGCAGGTTAAGCTGCTGTACCCCCAAGGCTACAACTGTCCGGGAGTTCTGCAAACTCTCCTGTTCTCTGGTGAACAAATTCAGGGTATTGATACGGAAAAGAAGGTCCAAGCATAGTACTTCCCTGGATTTCTATTCAAAGTAAAAAAAAAAACCAAAAACAAAAATAAAACAAAACAAACAACAACAACAACAACACTCCAAACCAAACAACCACTTTGATTTTCAAACAGAACTCTTCTTTTGGGGAAAAATCTGTTTGGAGCAGCTTTTCTTGGGTGTGGGTTTTTTTTTTTTAAAGTGCGTTATTTCCACTGTGTGTGGGAAAATTATGCCTGAAGTCTTTGGCAGTTGTCAACACAGGAAAAAATAAAAAAAATCTCCATAGGGGTGAGGTCAGGGTTGAGCAAAGAGAGCACTCAAAACATTCATGTGAATTATATCACCAAAACAGACTCAAAACACTTCATAAAAATGTGTGGAAAAGTCATTGAGATGGCAGAAAAGGAATATGGCATCCAGGATCTCCAGAATGTCATTACTGGATGCAGACTTCCTTTTTTTTTAGGTTTGGCAATCAATTTTGCTATGTTGGAAGTTCCCTCCTATTCTAAGAATTATATCCAAAAGCATCTCAGCAACCAGCCAAGACAGAGATCAAGAGAGGGAAACATTATTTTGTTCTCCCCAGTTTAGGGAAGGATGAAGCCAAGGTAAATAATTTGAGAGCCGTCTTCCGAAGTAAACTTTTCTTTTGGTTCATGAGTTATTTCTACATTGTCAGCCAACTATAAACATTACAATTTGTTAGCCCGTTGAAATTAAGTGGAAGTGTATTTCCACCTTAATTCCAGAGAAACTTGTTTCTCTTACAATTTTTTTTTAACTCCAGGCCTCCTTGACAATGCTGTTGACAATGCTATTTGGCTTTCAACACTTCTTTTGATTTTTTATGGAAACCTTCAGCTTCAGACCATACTGTAGAAAGCCAGTACAAGACAGGGGAGAAATACATTTCTGTGCTAGACTGGTAAGCACAGAGAGAAAAAACCAAGAGGACAAGTCAGTCTTGTGAGTAAGGGTAGGACAGGCATCCCTGGCATTCCAGCCCTGATGGAAAAGAGATGTCACTGCCTTGCAGCTGAGGTGTGCGCACACAAGCTCACTCCTCAACCAAAGCACAGAACATGCACACGCCCCTTCTCGGAAAAACAGCTCAAGATGCATCCTAAAATACCCTCCCTGCCTTCAGCAGCAGGTCCACTGGGCAGACACTCATCCTTTAGGCACTACCAGCCAGTTTTAAGCTTAGAGAGGGCTGTTGCTTTTGCATGTCTTCACTAGAGGTTCATCTGCAGTTGTCCTACAGGTTCTGCCTGTAAAACTGGGTCTGCCGTCTCCTTGCAGGGAGGCTGGCCCCCTCCTACCTTCCCTTCTCATCCCACAGCTTCTCCCAATGACTGCTTTCTTCTCCAGTCACGGACACTGTTAGTCAGAGCCACAAACTGACACATGAGAAAATATCTTTAACTTCATCAAACGTTCTCTCCAATATCACTCCCTCTCCTTTTCCCAGGATAGAGCAAGTGGGAAACTAAGCCAAGGAAGGCAAGACAGCACAGAGCAACCACAGAGCGGCTCTGCATGCAGGGTGTGGGGGGAAGCATCCATGTGCACCATTCCCTCAACGCCTTTCACAGCACTGCCAATTTCTGCAAAATTCAGGGTGAATCATGTTTGTGCTGCTTCTTCCCACATCCCAGTTCTTGGGAGTCACGTATCTGGGCAAGAGTCATGTCTTTTATCTTCAAAGGAAAGTGAAAATTTCTAAATTTAATTTGAGGGGTGCAGAAATTCACAAAACCTAAACATCATAAAAATTAAAAGCCCAAGAGGTATTTAAAATGCTTTTTGTTTCCATATTTCACAATTTTTGGGGGGGTAAGCTCAAGATCTTGAGTGCTTTGCTTAAACCCACTTCTACGGGTGGGAAAATTTTAGCCAGATTCTCTGCAATAGAAAGAGTTAGACTGCAGGAATGCAGCTACAGCAGGATAAGGGATGCTTTTCTGGGGAGGGTGCTGAATGCTTGCATACAATAATTTTAACTCCTGCTGAGGTAATGCTCCATCAGGGTGGAAGAATGAAAAAATACAGGCTTTTCATTATTGGATAATTGGATGCACACCCTTAGCAGTGAAAGTAGTTTGTTAAGTAGTTAACTCATCTCCAGGTAGCGAGAACAAGCACACTAACAAAAATACTGCAAGATCCCAAGGGTTAGAAGAGAAGCAAGAACTGAAGCAGCATCTGTATGAAAGTAAGAAATCTTTCCATATGGCTGTAAAGGTTTAGCCAGTACAAACCAATAACACACACTCTTCCCAAAAAAACACAGCCAAAAATTAGCACAAATGGTTAAAATTATTTCGCTCAATAATTAATGAAACTTAAAATCTTAAGTTTCTTACTTATTTTACTCAGAGAGTTAACTGAAAATCTGATCTCAATTTTTAAAAAGTTTCATCACTGAGTACACTCAGATTTTATTCAGATTTAAAAAAAAAAAAAAACAAAAAAACAAAAAAAACCAACAAAACATTTTAAATTTTGTAAAGCTCTCATTCTGAAAAGAGCAATTCCACAGTTGGTTTTTTTTAAGCACAAAGTAAGCAACATCTGAGATGACCAGAGTGGGACTGTCACTAGCAAGTCCACCTCCCTCCCTTTCTTTACCAGCTCTGTAAATTCTCTTTCTCAATCACACTAAACTGGGTGTGTATGAAGATGAGCAGGCAGTTCTGGATAGATGCCTCCACCTAGCTATCAATTACTATGACAAGATTTGTATTTCATCTATTTTCTGCCTCTCCCATTTCATTTTTTCTGCATCAGCAATGAATTTAGGACAAAAACACAAGACTAAAAATTCAATCACTGACACCTACTCAAGCCAATTCACCAATAAACGAGCTTACCAATTTTTATATTGCATGATGGGAAAGATGAAACTGTAAGGTCCTACTGAAATTTTTTCTATTTATATTTCCTTATTTTCTTTTAAGAGACAGGTTACTCAGGTTACTGTGTTCAAAGATCAGCTTTCAAAAAAAGATACTTTGTTCTCAGAAAAAGGGAGCAAGAAGGGACTAAATTCAACATTTAACACTTTGTATCTAAAAATGAAACATGCCTACAAATTTAATCAAGTGACCTTTGTTTGCTATGCACCAACATTTTCTTTTGTCCTTTCTTAGAGAAAATTAAGCCAATATATTGAGGGGTGAGAAAGAAGCAGCATTAATGACTGAGTATATAAATCAGGGTATACTGAAAACATTTTAATTGACGTTTAATAAACTAAGCCATTAATTGATAGGTTTGCCTTGAAAACAAGAGGTAGAGCCCAGGTAACTTTTCTGTTGTGGTCAAATGAACAGACAGCTGGCAAGAAATAAGTAGTGCAGAAGACTCAGTTACTCAAAACAAATCATAATTCCTTTAAACCAAAATAATGCTTTGGAACTAGAACTCAACAATAACTTAGAACATTTACTAAAAACAAAATCACATGCTTATGTCATGCAAAGGAAGACGATGGTGAGGGTGCTGGACAACATAGGAGTCTGCTAACAACGATTTGAAAGAATAAAAGATAATTAGCAGAACAAGGGCTGGTGTTTCCATCAGAAGGATGAAGATGATCCCCTGCCTACAGGAAAGATGACACAATTTGGAGACAGAAGAGAGAAGTATTTTCCTCACCTATGTAAGGCATCTGACCTGAAGCTTTATTGCCTTCAAACATTTTACAAGTGTGGGACATTTGAACATGGATTGGTTTTGTTTCATGATTTTCTTTTACCCCCCTGTTTTGGGTAGGGTTTTTGTTTGTTTGTTTTGTTGTTGGTGAGAGGTTTTTGGGAACTCAGCACAGCCTTCATATGATATAAAATGAAAAACTTCTTCCATTTTATTGATCCTTTTCAGTGCTCTGAAACATAAATCATGGCTAAAGAAACACCAGCTATGCTCCACTGTCAATCTGATGGTCCACAGCTGAAGCAGACTGCTACCATCTCCACTGTATCTATAGTACTACTTAATTTCCTCTTCTCAATTTATGGCATTTCTGAATCATCAACACAAAGACCAAAACAGGGTCCTGGTCTTGGGAATTGGGAAGTTCTCAGGAAACTTGGGGATATTATTAAGGAACAGGAACTTTGGCAAACAAGAGAAAAGACATACAAGGAAAAATAAACTCCATTTAGTAGGATTATATGGTCAAACAGAAAAATGATTTTTTGATCTCATGTATAGCTTGCTGCCCTTTGTTAAAGCAGACACACGTATGTTGAATGTCTATTTAAAAGCAGAATACTTCACTAAAATATACTGAAGCTAAAAAAAAATATTTGTAACTGAGACCATAAAAGGGAGAAACCTATGGAATGTGTTATGTTCATCTAGCAAAGCTGTTCCCTAGCAATCAGCAGTTTCAGGCAGCCTATATCAATCTTGCTCTTAGACACAATAGAGTCTAGTCTGAAATACAAGTGAAAACTAAGACAAACCATTAGAAAATTCTCCAGAGATTTCTTCTTTTTTTTTTTCAGATACCAGTGGCAGGAAATCCCGATGGCAAGAAACATCATGAGTTTAAAGCTGTGACTTTTTAGCAAGAGGATGTAATCAAAACACGTTCCAACACACTGCACTTTAAAAAAAGGAAAAAAAGAAAGAAATTTAATAAAAGGAAAACATCGACAAAGGTCTTCATCATAGTGAAAAATGTCTGGAAACAATTAACAACTGAAAAATAGAAGAGGAAAAGTAATAAAAATTTAAAAAAACTTAAAATATTAAGTAGTAAAATATTCCATTTTTATGACTAAAACATCCTAAAAATTGCAGGCATGTAACTTAAAGTTTGATACATGCTTCCACAGAATTTAATGCCGTTCAAAATAAAACCAACCTCTTTAGTTATCGACATTCCAAGGCCATAAACCTACACAGCAAGCCATCAAAGCAAAACATCTGTGCACTGTCCACACATGCAGCGCGTGCTTATGAAACAGAAAAGAATGATGTCATTTCAGCCTGGTTTTTATTATATTCCATTTGCTAAATTCTCAGCAGTATGGCCTCTCAGAAACAGCCCAATGTTGCTTTGCCAGCACTTGGGGCACATTTACAGCAAAAGACACTTGCAGTGCCCCATGGTCCAAGGGCTCCCTGTCAAGTGCAGTGCCCTCCAAGGGTCCAAGAGCTAAGGAAGATGCTGCACAGTTTAATTTACTTGTCACAGCTGCCAACAAGCCCTTGCCTATAAATGAACCTGAAGTGACACAGATTTTGTCAGCATTCCCCTTGTGCCACCAGTGCAGCCAGCAGCCTGCTCCCCGAACAATGCTGGCCTCCAGCAAAAGTGCTCAAGTCCATGCAAAGCAACACAAACACGATGCTAAAATCAAGTTTCTCATAGAGATAAAATCCACTCTGCAGCAGAGAGCCATTGCAACCAAAGCTGAAATTCTCAGACATATACTGTCCCCGAGGCTGACATGTCTTGAGCCCACTTGATGCAGCAAGGAGGGAAAAACATATGCAAGAGAAAATATCGGAGGGCAAACACATCATCACTTTCCAAGCCAACTGCACTCTGTCCATCAGCCTTTGTCTTTCAACCTGTCCACCTCAGAAACATCACTTGCACCAGCCTCCTCAGCACTGGTTCAAAAATTCTTCCAAGCAAGTGTTCATTTTACCACCTACCAGTTGTTCCTTGAAATGAGCCATTCCCTCCATTCTCCCACCACTGTTCCCTGTCACCTGTTACTTCTCCTGAAGATGATCACTCATGTTATCAACATGTTTTCTACAGAGACCATAAGCAGGGGAATTACTGCAACCTGCAGAAGCACTAGAAAGCATGGCTAGGCTAACACAGCACTGTGCTGCATGTTTCTTCCCCTTTGGGGGAAGCTAATGTAAATAAAATGAACAGATTTCTGGTACTAGGGGCTGGAATATTCCTAGAAAATGTCAACCAGACTGGCTGCTTTTCTTTAAATATACCATGCTAAAAAGAAAGACAGTGTTGTTGAGCAGAGCATATAGTTTTATAAACTTGGCAGTTCATTACTTTTTTTTACTGATTTGAGAAGGACTAGCACATTTTAATGAGGGCTTTGTAAATGTGGACCCTCAGTAGTTCTGTGGAAGGATACAGAGTACATGTGTTTCTCTCAGACCAGTTCCAGGAGATGGTGGGAAAGAGCCATACCCCTTGATTCAAATGAAGTCACTCCTGCGTCTCTTCCAAAAATTACAATAGCACCATGTACAAAACTCATCAGTAACTAGAGAATCTTGGACTTCATTATTTAAACTTGGATTTGATGCAATATGAACGCTTTTTCAAAAACAACTTTTCACATAACAGCATTAATATAAACTCGATCATATGTTTGGGCTTTTTTTTTTACACATACCAACACTTTCTTGTAATACTCTTGGACTGTGTAATATTGGCCTTACACACTGCATGTAAAAATAGTCTGTCCTCTTACCAAATAATAGGCTTGGGGAACTCCAGGGATTTTAAATCTGGACAGACTATAATAGAAACACAGGATCTGCTTGTGGACTCTGAATGGGAAGCAAGTACCTCTCCTAGGGCTGTGGAGGCCAGCCTCCCCATGGGATGGTCCACTTGGCTGCCCCTCCAGCCAGTGTCACTGCAGGCACACTGCCTTCTTTCCATCCCTCTCATCTCTTCTGGCCCGTACCTGGTCTGATATCAGTGTTACCAAGGCAGCAAATGCATACAGTACCTGGACAAACTGCACAACAATTCTCTCGACCCACACATTCATCCAAACTTTCATGAATGTTATACTAGTCCTGAAAGGAACACAAATTTTTAAAATTCCCGAATGTATCAATTTTCTGCTTTAAAACAGTCTTTGCATATAAGGTGACCTAAGCCAGCTAAAATCCACAGTCTAGTGCCTGAAAACATCCTGGCTGGAGAACTGAGAGAAGTATTTCATTTTGAGACCCTAAAGTAAACCCCAAACTCAGGTTTACTCGAAACAAAAACATCAAGTGAAACAGTGACTAACAACAGTTAAGGAACTTAAAATTAACAATTTTACTAATATAAATTAAACTGCTTTAACTGCCACTGAGAAAGAAAATTCTATGGGCACCTTACCATTCCTATAATTGATGCTAAGTTCTTTAACATTCTAAATTTATATGAAAGCTATCAATAGACAGATTACTTCATTAAAGGCTTTGGATGTTCTACGAAACACATACAAGCACACACACCCCAAAAAAAAAAAAAAAATCCAGGTGCAAGAATGGAGTGCAGTCAGTCAGCATCTTCTCTCTGCAGGAAATTACTCCCATCAGACATCTGCTTATACCTATTTATTCATATACACAGATAGAGATAGAGACACTTCCCATTCCTTTTAAATATTGCAGACTGCTTAAACCTACCCAATAGTTGAAGTCCGAAATACAAAGCAGCTAACAAAAAGGTCATCCACAAAGAGATGCTGCTCCTGGAACATGTGAAATAATAAATCCCATTTTAAAAGGCATTCTTAGTTATACTTCAATTTATAAATCTCCCCCATCTGGAGTGAGGCAGTACAAGAACACTGACATTCATTTGATGGTATTGTAAATCTGAATTTTGACATCTTCCAGGTAGAGGTTCAGTTCACTAGTATTGCTTAAAAAGTGAGGAGTTGAGAGTCTTCACCTTTTTTTATTATTTACTTTGTTAAAGCGGTTCAGTGATTTAGGTTTACTCAGCAGCATTCTCTGTTGTTATTTTCGCTTGGTTTAAAATGAATTGTGCACTCAAAATGACAAATACTTAGGTAAGAATCTGGGCACTTGGACTCTGACCTTTTATATACACCAAAATAAATTGTTAAGTTTTCATCTATAAACCAAAATGTGGTATTTAGCTGCATAATTATAAATGCTGCACACTTCTAATAAAAACCTTCAGTAGCTCCTGCTGTAGTCAATTGTCCCCTTCTAAATATAGAATAATGCCAGGCCTAGACACTCAGGTCACCAGGTAAAGCTTTGCACAGCATAAATCTGTCACCACCTTTGCTCAAAGCATCTCTTTAATCAAAATTCATTTACTGTGACAGTGAAAAGCGGCCAATTTAGACAGCACAGCCAGATAAATTTGAACCCGTTTGTCCTGTTTTCAAAGGAAGGTGATCACAGTGGAAACTCAGAGGAGTCAGCAGAAACTCTAGCAAGTTGTCAGCCTGCCAACTGATCTTTTTTTTGTTTGTTTGTTTACTTAATCTTCTTCAAAAATGCATGTTCATTGCAATCGTTACCAAGCTCCAAAGAAATTTATGTAGCACCAGAAAACCCCATGCTTCTATTTTACTTCTATGTAACAATTACAGTTATGAGATGTATGGGTAGCCAACCAGTACCACAAATAAGATCATGTATTTCCCATAATTATAAGGGGAAACATTAAGACTAATATTGTTCAATTTTTCCAATGAATATAGTTACCACTGAACTTTAATTTGCCTTTTCTATGTCAACATGAAGAGATAATAACAAGTGTACTTGTAAAAGGAGGGCATTTCACTTAGTGATGTCTAAGGCATAAATGCATTTGTAGTAAGTGACTACAGAGCAACTCATTTAAGTATTTCTTTCCTCTTTTTTTACTTCATACATATATTTTAAAAATTAATAGATCTACCATTTATCTACAACTAGATCTAAATGAAGACATTTGCTTGAAAAACAACTGGAGATATTCACTTTTCTAAAGCAATTTACATTTTATGAGTGACACTGAGCTTTAATAAAATAATAAAGCTGTGTTCCATCAAGATCAGTTCAAGGTACCTTAAAATATTTAAGTATTCTTATTAAAGTGCAAAGCTGAAAATTTTACTGGAAATGAACATATCTTTACAATATCAATAAATGCTTCAGTCCAGTCTACTAGAATGGAGACGTAGCATAAGCACAGGTTACTGAAATTCAGCATTCCTGGGGGGAAATGGAATCACACCGCTCCCTGTGGCACATCACATGGGTAACGAGGGAGGAATTAGTCAAGCAATGTTATTACATTTAAGTTTTCATAACAAATGGCTTTCTCTTGGGAAGCCCAAACAAATTACCCCGACTGTCAGAGCAGCTCAGGACACACCGAAGCTGTGGTTTGACATCTGGCAGCAGCGCTGCCCACCTGCAGCTCTCCCTGCGCCGGGCAAAGGACATGGCTGCCCCTGCACACACCTGGCCCCAGGAGCTGATCCTGCTGGAAAATAACCTGGCAAAGTCAAGTAAAGCAAATCAAACCTTCTGTGGGCAAGTTTCCATCCTCTCCACCGCTGTCTGATTCTCCGTGTGATCACAAGCACACCTGCGCCAGCGCAAGGAGGGCACAACAGGCACGGGGGCCAAGGTTTCGCTCAAAACAGGCCCCAGATTTCCTTCATTTCCCAATGAAGCCCATCAAGAGAAGAACAGGACTGACCAACTGCAGAGATGCAGCTCCAGCTGCAGCACCCCGGGAGCTGCGCTGGCACTGACGCCAGCCCCAGCCCAGGCTGCTCCTGCTGCAAACCTGGCTGCGATCGGAGCAGAGAGCAGCCAGCTACAGCTGAGAGATGAAGCAGAAGGAAGCCCCGAGGCCCCAATTTCGTGCAGCTTAAGCCGATATAATTGCTGTCTGCCGGCATCCCAGCCCTCCGCTCCTGAGCCCATTACCCAACAGAAAATAATCGGGTTTTTTTCTGTTGTGTCATCCCATGGGTTTTGTTTCTGTCTGCTTGCTGAAATGGCGCAGCAAAGAACGGAGAGTACGGAGAGAACAGGACCACAGTAGTGGAGGAGACACCATTCAGTTCACAGATAGGTTTTCTTAGGCTGCTGCTGACATTAATTCATTTTGCAGCAATTCCTACTGTATTCTTTTAGATATAACTCAGCATTGCCACAAACCCTTGCACCACCCATACTTCTAATTTAACTTTGCCTTTGCTCGTAGGCTGTACATTAAAGAGCTGTTGCAAATACTCCTCATGTCTTTCAGGACTGTAGAATATACAGGTCTCACCACAGCACTGCTTCACAATGCTGCCACAGCAAGTCATCAAAGGGATGCAAGGGCTGGCTGATGATTCCTATGGGTCTCATAACTTGCATACTAAATCCCAGCTCTGTAAGTAAAAATCAATCAGGACTTCCTTCAAACTGCCCTCTTCAAAGCCACAGAGAAAGGCTGTGGTGAGACATGGGGTGGAGTGGCGTCTCACCACAGGTTGAGGAAAGTCCTGACTGAAGCCCAGCATTTGCAGGCTCACTCAAACTGGCACTGAAGCTCAGTGGAGCTCCCAGGCTGGGCACTGAGTGAGAGGCAGGTTACACACCCACTTCTGTGCCTCAGATTCCCAACAGTGCACTCCTGGTGGGATAACCACGGCGATGCCTCAGCATCTTTATTCATCTTCTTCAACAGGAGAGACCTGATGCAACACAGCCAGCACAACCTCTCGTTGTGTGTGACAGCGTGGCATTTTCCACAAAGAAACACAGTGTGTACTACTATGTGAACATGCTATGAAGGCAGGGCTACGATTCTTTCATTTCCTGCAGTGGTGGAAAAAATACAAAAGAAAAACACCATTAAGATCATCAAGGAGGAGATGTCCTTGTCTGAAATCACCATCCAGCTAAAGATACCTTAAAAGAATTAACTGCTACCTGCATAAGGATGCCTTTGTTTAATAAATGAGATTTCTTTCTGCTGTGTTTCCAGTTGTGAATTAGTACACAGGGAGGAGACAACTTCTTTATTTACAAGGGACTCAATAATCTATCTACACACCCACATCATGCTTCAGCCAAGACAATCAACACTCCATTAGAGATTATTAATACATGAAGCCCCACGACCACCTTATGATTTGTGACATTATTTCCTCCGTTTTACAAACAGACAAAACTACACAACAGCAGTTATCTCAGATGAATAGGTTATTAAAAAGCTCCGTGAGGAAAGCTCTTCCACAATAGCACATTTCTATGGGGCCAGGATTTTTCTCTGGTCTCTGACTCCGTGCTTGTGCTTTAACTTCACAATTACTACCAAACTTCAGTGAAGCAAAGCTCAAATAATTAAAGAGACATAGCCTGCTTCCACTGAAGCCTGTGGCAAAACTCTCATTATTTTTAACAGAAGCAAGACTAGACAAAGCGTTTGTAAAGCAGTTGTGATCACTGGAAGGCACCACTGAGTTCTCAATATTATTAGCTATAATACTAGATCTATCTAAGAGCAGTATTTCTTTTAAAATCTTCAAAATCAGGTCTCAAAACCTACCACATTTTTAAAAGCTCTTATTCTTCAGAAGAACATTAATGAAAAAGCACTGAATGGTTATTACTTACATTGAAATTTTTTGTATGAATAATTTAAATGTGTTGCTAAAGCGCATACCAAAGGCCACTCCAGCAAGGGATGGAGTCCCTCTGAGGATTCTCACTTCTTTCATATTTGCTTTTGCCCCTGGTTATAAAGCTTTTCCTTCATTTTCCAATTAAAATAGTATTGTAATGAGATTTGGAAGATTCATCCAGTCAACAAGCTTATTGCTGCATTCACTGAAAAAAAAGCATTAAATATCTCAAAATGGAGGAAGGAAAGCATTTTGAAGTCTTTTAGATCAAGTTCTTAATATGAAATTGCTTGGATTATAGGCCATGGCAGACATACAGAGATTTTTGCACTTGGCCGACTTGGGGTTTTTTTGAATAATGGATTTTTCTCTACATAGATAGTATCCCACTGAAACAAACACATTCTAAAGATCACGCAAGATGGTTTTCATGACACTTCCTTGCTCAATTTTAAAACAAAAGTTATATCCTGGGTACAAGATATCCCTAACACAAAGGCATGCACAAGTTCTCACCAAGCCTTTTGGGCAGAAAATGAGCAAACATGCATGACTTCATTATGCTTTAACTGTGACCGAATCATTGCAGCCAAGGGCCTTTGCATACAGAACTGTGCCAACAGCATCAAAAGGACCAGCCTTTATTAAGTGTGAGCAAGAACTACACTGACCAACACGAGTACAACAGCTCTCACAGGAAAGGTCACAGCCAAATGAACTGCTGTGAGCCACACCAGGCAGCGGGGAAGGATTCAGCACAGCAGCTGAATGACCTGCAAGGAAAGTGATAAACAGGAGGGTCTGCTCCACTCTGATCTGGCTGTACCTCTCACAGGATTTCAAAGAGAAGGATTCATTAAACACCTCTAGAAGCCAGAAAAGCATAGCTAACAGCAGCAATTTCACACAGGAGAAAAATGCCACAATTATTATATCAGAGGGTTCTCCAGGAAACAAGGGATGCAACAGCATCCTGAAACCACACACATCTGTATGTCAAATAAATCTCAAACAATGAAATTTTTGCATGAGCATTCCTTGATTTTGCAGCACAATGTAAACATTTATCATGTGGACAACAACTGCCATGTCAACATAGTTTTTCAGACATACTCATCCTGATTCAAGAAAATGGAAGAAGCGAAAGCCTAGAGTGCTGATGCTTAAAGGAAATTCCAACATTTCAAGTGTTCATACTTTTCACTAAAAACATGTAATGGCACAGGAAGGCAAAGTATGCAACTTCAACAAATGCTGCTTCTGACCTACCCACGATCACAGAAAAGAATTACAGAAGACTTCAAGCACAAAAGCAGCTTAGATTGGTCTCTAACAAGGATATCTGTGAATACTCAAACCTCTTACTTATTATTTTAAAAGGCATGAAAATATTTTTGCAATTCAGCTTTAAAGAAAAAAGGATCTTCGTTCTTTGCCAGTCTCAGTCTGCACCTCCTGTGAGCTTATCAGTATAAGGAAGTTTAAGTCGTCCACAGTCTTACCTGACTGTTTTAAGTAGGGCAATGAATCCTGTCATTCCAGGATTCATTACAAAGAAGTCCCTCTCAACTTCACCACATTACAGTCCTGACTGAAGATAAATCAGTGAAAAAATTTATTCACTTAAAGCAAAGAATACGCATGTTTCTCTACAGCAGCAGACCTTGTGCATGGTTAGACTTTTTTTTTTTTAAACTAGCCTCATTTTCAGATAAAGAGCAACAGTATTCTCAACAGCAAGGACAACTGGTTCTTTTACAACTTTACATAAAAGCAAGTCCTTTCCTTTTTTTGGTCACCTAAATGCAAAAAATATAATCCCCTATTGAAATTTACCTGCAGTAAGGAGGTACTAGAAATCTATTTTACATAGAAATAAAATTATTTCCCCAACTAGTGCCTGCATCCAGAAATGGCCTTACTTGCTTCCTTTTGACTATCCATTCTCTCTTCAGATTAACTCATAAGAGATTTGCAAACTCAAACCACATTTACAAAAGCCCTACCTGCTGTCTCCTCAGAGGAACATCTCCTAAGTAGCTCAATTTTCCATAAAGGAATCTGAACTTTCTCCATTCTTCACAACACAGGAGCTTCCCATATCACAAGAAAGGATTTCATCATGCTGGTGAGCACAGCGCAATTTCAGCTTTTTAAGCCATCTGTACCACTGGATTTCTTTGTTCAAACTAATCCAATTCAATCTCATTCGTGTCTTTTCAGTCGTCTACATATTTTCGTCCTTGCAGATAACTGTACATCTGTGCCAGCTACTAAATATCAGCCACTCACACTTTCCTTGCTCCCCTGGCCCTCTCTAAATCTCAGACACTAGCTAGTTTCACATTACTCCACGATGTGCCAGGTAAGCATTAGTCTCATTTCACAGCTGAAGACACAGATATAAAAAATGTACTGACTTGATTAAACTGAAGGAAAAAAAAAAAAAGACTTGTGAGTTAACATTTGTGATCAACAGAAAGGATAAGAACTATTTAAGACACTGTTAGTATTGAACTACTGAAACCCGAAGTTAATACAATACTANACACTAGCTAGTTTCACATTACTCCACGATGTGCCAGGTAAGCATTAGTCTCATTTCACAGCTGAAGACACAGATATAAAAAAATGTACTGACTTGATTAAACTGAAGGAAAAAAAAAACAAGACTTGTGAGTTAACATTTGTGATCAACAGAAAGGATAAGAACTATTTAAGACACTGTTAGTATTGAACTACTGAAACCCGAAGTTAATACAATACTATCATTATGTTTAGCAAAATAATGTTTTGAAAGCACTCATTATGCCTAACTTTGATCACAAAAAGGCCGCATGCTACTAAAGCAGATTTTTAAAATATAAAAAGAGATGCATAGGATTGGCATTAATAAACATTCAAAAGGAGCCCACATGTAAAAATTAAGGGGCGGGGGGGGAAGCCTGTAATTCTTCACACAATCTTTTATTCCATTTAAACTGTACTATTAAGCTGTGCTACCAAAAAAAAAAGAAGTTGGAAACCTACTTACCAAAAAGGTAATCCTTTGCTTTATATACTCAGAAACAGATAGGGTGATTAAAGTACATTTAATATTTGATATGAAAAAGAATTAAAGAAGAGAAAAATAAACTGGTACCAGATCTAATTTCACACACAGGGGATTACAATGCAGAGAATACACACAAGCATTCTTCACTGACAACAGCACTGTGAAATGCTCAGTAGATTGCTGGCACTCTTAGGATTTAAAAGATTTAATGTTCTGCTTCGTTACTTCACAGCATGCAAAAGTTTGGAGGCCACTGGAAGACCAAGCAGCTTTGCAAGGAAAACTAACAGAAGAAAAGGGCCTCATCAAACTTACAGGATTTTGATGGACCTTTTTTGACAGCATTTTACTGTGCTTAAACTACGAAAATTAAAAACCAGAGTCTTTGTCTTCCCTTAGGGTAATCAAGGCCATGTAGTGGATGCCATTCTGACTGCCCCAAAAGTAGCCTGTACATGCACTGACATCCTGTTTTTACTTATCCAAATAAAAAGAAACTTAAGTCCTTTTCTCCTTTTCTGCTATAAGGAATAACACCTGCCTCCCTTAAAAAACATATATACTTGCATAAGGGGAAAAAAGAAAAAGAGAGAGAGTAAAAGAAAGAAAAAAAAGAAATTCCTCAAACTCATACCTGGAGTAGCTAAATTAGATTGCTTGTCCTGGATCTCCAGGAGTGTACCCTTGGCAAATGTGCTCTTTCCCATGGTCAGCAGTGGGGTGGACCATTGCTCCTCAATGTAAGAATCATAATTAGGGCATCTTTGTGAGCTGTAGTAATTTCCCCCTTTTTTCCCCTGTGCAGCCAAGCAGGAGCAACCCTGCAGGGTAGGTGACAGCACTACAATAGCTAATCCCAACAAGAGAAACTCTGAGCAAGGAAATGTGCTCTGAAAATGCAATATGTATTCTAAGAGGATGAGACTTCTGAGAAAACAGAAGGCCTCAGTAATTAGTCCTTGGGATGAGAAGGTGGTTCTTTTGCCTAAGAAGTCCTTTCAAATCTTGGGTATTTAGTTTAGCTCAAAGAAAATGAGCTCTTTTGTTAAACAAACATCTAATCAACTAGAAATTTTAGAGGCACACATACAACCTCAACAAAAAATAACTTCAAACAACTGAATTTGGTGTTTAAGGTGCCCTCTGAATTATCTGCATAACACAAAGGGGTTTGCAGTTGTTTTTTACACCTTTTATGAAGAAACATTTCAGGGGAAAGGTTTTGTTCCTCTTGTTCTGTTTAGAAAGAGCTTGAGGCGAAAGTCAAAATCCACACAAAATACACCTCCCCTGCCCATCCCTTCTTGTGGTGCCTCCTGGGGCCTGCCATAAACCTCCTCCAGTGCTGAAGAGCACTGATGGGTCTGATATACAAGCACCACCTGAATGCCTCAGGGGGAGCCCCTACCCTCCTTATGCTTTATTCCCCCTTCTTGGTAGCCATTTCACCAGGACCTGCCCTCACATACTTCCTATTTTCATCCCTAAAGAAAGCCATCCAGGCCAGGAAGAGCCCATCCCAGGAGGAGGTAGCACAGCAGCTCCTCAGGGACCGCACATAGGAAGCGGTTTCTGTCCCATGCCTCTTCAGAAGTTGCAACCTGTTAGCAGAGAGCTGGTCACCGACCTCCTGTGGTCCTGAGCAGTCCCAGCTACATGATGAATGGACATTAAATCAACCACATTCACTCTGTTAAAAGCATACACAAGCAGCAAAAGCATCTGAAGCTCTGCATAGGAACGTCTGAGCCGGCAGTAAGTCGGCTGTGTGATGTGCTCTGAGTCCACAGCCTCACCGCTCAGAGTGAGAGCAGCACTCGGGCTGAGCAATTGCCATCCCTCACCACTTCATCCCTCCCCTCCCTTTCCCCACTAGCTGTATCCAGCAAGGATGTGACACTGATGAAAAAGGCCTGATCCTTTTCCTTTTCTCCTTTTCCATGCCAGCTTACGCTTCAGCTCACAGGAGAGCTGCACAGCTTACAGAGCTGCAATGGCACAGCCAACCCACGGTGTGAGGCCACGTGGCCATGAGAGAAGAGGATGTGCCAGATGAAGGGACAGCAGGTGGCAAGGGAAGGGCAGCCAACACATTTGAAACCACCATAATTACAAGATTTTTTGGCAATATAGATAGCTTCACATGTGCTCTCCCATCACGCCTCTCCCATGGCTCTACATAGCACAGAGAGCTTAAGGGTTGTGCGTTGACAACTGGAATTTCTGTAGCTGACTTACTAATTTAAAATAATGAAGGCTGCATTTCTACCAACAGGATCGTGTTCTCTGTGAGTTCATCCATTCCCAAGTCTCACTGAGCATCATCACCCATCTCCTAACCCTGTCATATTATTCCAAAAGTATTCAGACTCTGGAGCTTTCATAGGTAGAGAAGCAAAAATAAGACAGAACTGAAGAAGAAACAAACCAGGATTCCCTAAGCAGTTCTAGCTAATGCAAAGCTCTATTTTATTTTATATCCCATATGAAAATGTTTGTTACAGCAAGTACCACATAGCATGTAAGCAATAATTGCTTTAGAAGGAACAGTAGTATGCAAGACGACTATTAGTGCTGAGGCCAAGAGAGTCCAGGAAGAGCTCATTTGCAAAAGAAAGCTATTTGAATTAGAAAATGTATATTAGTAAGTAAGGGTCACATCAGCATATGTATTTTCATCAAAAATAAGGCAGCTCTAAATGCAGTATGAAGTAGCTGCTATTTACAGGACATTATGAGAGTCATGCAATATAGTGTTTCATTTTGAAAGCTTACTGGACTTAAACTAGACTGGATAGACAAAACAGAAGGCTACTTATTACTTAAGCAGCACTCACCTCAGAAGGATATTAAGTTTATAGCCTGGTGCTGCTTACTCATAACAAAGTCTAATTACGGCCTAACAAGCACACCCACTGGCTTCAGTGAGACTCGGCAAAGAATAAGACAGGATCCCCACTGTATGTCAGGTTTGGCAGCTCCCTGATGAAGTGCTCTAGAGGAAACAAACCATTCGGTCAGTTAATAGAGGAAACTATTTAACACGGAAGCCCGGGAGAAGTGATGCAACTCTCTCACCACCAGAGCATCGCTGCCAGGGCCAGAAGCAGGGCCTGGGAGATCCGCAGCTCCCATGTGTGTGCACAAGACCATCAAATCTCCTCATGGAAAATGATCACCTCCAGCAGATCCCTAGTTTTACTGTTTGTTTACAGCTTTGAAAGAAAGTTACTGAATCACTTGTTTTTATTACACTGGTAATTGCATAGGGACTTCAGTTATATATATATATATATATATATATATCACTATCATCTATTCTATTAGAGGAATGTGCTCTTCTGCAGCTATAATAAAATGCAGAAAGACAATAAAGGAAAATAACTGGGGAAGAAACTGAGGACTAAATGACTGCTGTTTTTGAGCTCCACCTCCCATCATGAGACACACATCAAGTAGTAAATCAGTCCTGCATATCAGCTTGGCATACCACAACACACAAAATACACACCCATCCAACTGGTATCGCTCCTTCAAAACACTGAATATTCAATGCCAGCAGTATCAACCTCGACAGCAATTTCACTCCAAGAGCTGTCTCTTGGTTTTGAGTTGGGCTTTCTGCTTTGCTCTTCAAATTATACTCCACATTGCCCATAGACTACTCCTGATCATAGTCCCTGCTCAAAGAATCTTAATTCAATCAGACCAGACAAAGTGACCTCCAACGAAGTGGCTGTGAGGTGCCTCTGTTACAGGGTGTCACAGCTGGGACCACTGAGCACTGCAGAACTGTCCTATGGAGAGCATCCTGAAAAGCAATGCTACTGGTAATGCAGGGACTGCAAGACAGTGACACATCGTGGGGAAACTGCATCAAATTGACTAAATGTGGATTCTTTCCTGCATCACTTTTATATTCTCTATTTATATTTATAAAAAACCAGACTTTCTTATGCTGTGCAGACTCAGGTGTGGAGATGAACCTGACTGCACTTAAGGGCTGGCAATGTATAAGGAAAAGTCTCTGTTCTGATCATAAAAGGTATGTATTTGTTGCATCTGTAGAACAATGGCCTAGATAAAGTGAATACCCACAGCAGTTGTGTTCCTGATGTATCACAGCACTAGCAGTCTCAAAATATCTAGGGGGCCAACCGTGTTTCTGAAAAATAACAAAAAGAAATAGTGGAAGAAGGAAGGGATGGAGGTGAGAATAGAGCACAACACATTGCTGCACTGAAAAAATTACAGCTTATATCTCTCCATTAAAACATTCAAACCAGCTACATCAACAACACCCACTTTATCTATCACAAACACATACCTGCTTTTGAAATGCCTTGAAAGGCAATTCATCAAAGCAGAGCAGCCCAGCGGGCCATGCCCACACGTGGTCCTGCCATGCTGAAGCTTGTCCCAGAGCCCACCACCCAACTGCAGTGGCCAAAGGAGGAGGATGAACCAGTGTAGGCACCAGCCACAGTGCAGGCAAGGGCTGGCAGCGGCTCCCCGCACACAGCAGACTTCCCATCCTTTTCGCCAGGTCCCCTGAAATGCTAGATCTCCGCGCATTAAGCACAGGGGAAATTTCAGTCATGCATATCCAAAATAAGCCTAACGTGACAATTTTGGATGTGTATTACCTGGTGAATCAGACATTTTTCCACCTCTCATCTCTTTCCTCTGTTAACTGACGAGTCAAACTAATCCCTCCCCTTTGAAACTGTAATATTCAGATGAGAAGTGTAAAAGCAGACTTGGTCTTTAATTCTAAATCCTACATGTATTTGGGTTACAGTCTTAATAAGGGCATGCTAAAGGCCCTTCAGTCACTTCCCTTCCTCTTGATTTTATCTTGTTTCATTCAAATTACTATGTACGACTTCATACAGTTTTGCTGTTTCAAGCATTGAAACCTGAATGCAGTAACAATCAGACTGCCATTAAATTCTAAGGCCTCTCCAGCACACACAAACACAGACAACCTGCAATTTCTTTTGCATGCTAATCCTAGCAATGCTGCAGGTATCTCTATACGGTTTCAGGCATGCATCTATGTGCTTCTCCTCAGTGAGCTGGGAGGAGGAGAAGGTGTGAAGAAAAAGGGTAAAAAACCAGAGAGGCCGTTGTGTCACCACATCCATTTTTAAGGATACAGTCCTGCGGAAAAGCTCCCGGGTTCACATATCAGCAGGAACAGCCAGTTGGGATTCCTGCCTCACTCAAGAGGAAGAACTTCAAAAAGCACACACAACTGGTTCTCAGGCTCTTCAAAGAGCTCTAGAAGCAGGAAAATACCAGACTGCAACATATTCAAAACTCCATAATAACAGTGGCAGCTTCTGCCATCTTCTCACATTAGAGATGTATCTGCAACCAACCCCAAGAGTGAACACAGATAACAAGCCAGTATAATCAGCCCACAGGAAAAAATGGAAGTCAGGAAGAGGGATGATAGAAGCATCTCCCAAAATATTTAACTATTTTGGTAAACTACTGCACTGGAAGTTTTAAAGATAAACTTGAGGGGAGGTAGAGGTTAGGGTAAAAGTAGAAAAGGGAAGAAGTAGAAAAATGCTTATTTTTGATCAGTGTTGTCAGATGTGCTCTTCAACTTTTAACTCTGCTTCCTTGGTGAAGAAGAAAGTGAGCTATAAAGGGGTTGCCAAGCTTCGAAGTTAAAAAAAAAAAAAAGGGAAAATAAGCAAGCAGGTAAATGTCTCAAAGGAACAGCTTCAAAAGGAACTGACAGTGCCAACACCATTGACTGGGGAGACTGCCTGCATAAATCCATCCATATTTGAATGTGTTAATTTTCCCAAAGCTTACAACTGAATCAAAGGCTATTTCATATCCCAAGAAAAGAGAAAGGGTCTGAATGAAGCGGGGAAAGAAAACCAAAAATCAGCACGACTGTGCCAGTGAGAAGAGCACAGGCTGACCCCCACACAGATGTGCTGTAAGCTCATGATATGATTTCATCCACAAGAGCCTCCCACAGTAGTGTCTGACTGAAATGCTGCTGCCTGCACCCTACAGCGATGCCAGCACTCCTGTTTACACAGCCATGCTGAGAATCAGATCTGGCTTCGCCGCACAAAACAAAAGCCACAAAACATGTCGGGGTTTTTTGCGTTTTTAAGCCAGATCCAGTCCCTGTTCTGGGTCACATGAGAGCTGTACGGCTGCACCAGAACAACCGGTGTGCATGTGTGCACGGGGTTGAAACAGGGGATGTGAATTCCTCTTGTAAAAACACAGTTAAAGCCTGCTCTCCCTGCCAGGGACAGACTTATCTAGGCTAAGAGGAATTTATAAATGAGCAAGTAAAACCTATCCATGTAAGTCTTTCTGGAGACAAAGCGACATCTCGTGCACTAAGGTATTACGTATCCAACAGGCATTTTCAGGGGATGAGTAAATAACACTGTGTTCCAAAGATGCTGGCTCCCTGTCAGTCTGCTGTCACTAGACTGTGGAAGGGAATCCCCTACAGAGCATAAGGCATAAGCCACCTGCTGAAGGGATTGCCTGTGGCTGGCACGCCCGGGCTGCAGCCCTGATTTTAGGTTACAAAAGGACAAACTGTGACGTGGCATCCCAAGAGAGGCAACTGTCCAAGGCTTGTCACCTGTGCGCCTGAACAGGCACGTGCAAGAAAATGCACATGGAAAAGCTTTACTTACAAACCCCAGAGCTCTTGAGTTCTAGGGCATGTAACACTGACATTCAAACAGAGCTCTGAATCCAAGGTGAAAATGCAGTTACTAAAATATTTGTGTTACAGGCAGGGTTCTGAGTGCAGTTAAATGTCTGTTTCTTTTTTTACACATCAGGTTCAAATCCTCTCAACTCAATTTACTTCAACTTTTAAAAAGATAAAATTCCTCACTCTGTGCATTACTTTTGCAATTTCTACGTTTTGTTTCATTCATACGTTCACAACTGCTTAAATGATCTTTGATTTGAAAAGCTGAATTCTCATTTGCAAGGCAAGCAGCGTTCATACCCAAGGAAAATAAAATGCTCATCACTTTTATTAAAATAAAAATACCTTTCCACCTT
>VYZR01113908.1:78842-100660 GCA_013400675.1 Oxylabes madagascariensis
GCATGTAAGTTATAACTTACATAAAATACTAGATAATTCTGCAGTCTAGCAAAAACATTTTAAAACAAAACCATTTCTCTCTAATAGCTTTGATTTGGCCCTTAAATCACAGCTTTCTTCTAAAGCACCATCACGCTTACACAGCCCTGGCAATTAAGTCAGCCTAAAGGGTTGCTTACTTAGGGGAAGGATAGGAAAATGTGTTTAATTAGCAGCAACTCAGGCTACTGAGGAACTGCTTTATTTGATCAACTGCTGCTGTGGATGATCAAAAAGGTGTTTCCTGTAATTCTCATTGGAGTTTGCTTGCTTGCCCCAAGCAAGATGAAGAACAGAACTATATGGTATGTTTTCCATCCTCCTTAATAAAGCTCCCATCCACAAGCAAAAAATAGGGTACTGTAGTAATGTAACCTAGATCCTAGACAGTTTCCAAAAACCCAGCCAAGGATCTTTGTCAGAATTTCAAAGAGAAGCCGCTGCTGAAATTCTTAAGCATGCGGAAGGGTTGTTCAGGACTCCTCCTGCAAACAGTGAAGGCTTTTCACTCCCTAAGAAATTACTGCCAACAGGATCTGTAAGGTGGGACACTGCAAACAGTTTCCACTTTCTCCACTGGAGACAGTTTCCATCTTTCTGAGATCAAGTTTATTACCTTGCTTTTCAACAGAAACAACAGGTATTTTTACGGAGAGTATTAAAGCTCTTCCCAAGAAGCACTGCAAGGTTGGAAGTCCTCAAGTAAATAATTGTAAGCAAAAATAAAAAATATTATTTTTAATTTTTAGAATGTGATTTTTGACTCCCAGCTCTATAGCTTGATTAACTAACATCTTCCCTTGCCGACCCTTTTTCAAATAAATGTGCTAAGACAAAGTCACAGTTTAGGAATGGTATTTTTCAATTTAGTACGCCTGCTAAAACCACCCCACTGCTTGCTCCTCCCTCACTCCAACTGGAAGCACAGGTGGAGATAAGAACAATTTACTGGAAACAGCAATGAGATAAGAAAACGAGCAGCAGCAATATTAATAGCAAAAGGTATAAGACAAAGAAACAATCTACATGGAAAGCCCATGACAATAAGCAAATACCCGACGGCTTCTTTTGCCACCTTTTCTTAAATGGGGGAACCCCCTCTCCCTAGGAGAAAAAGAGAGAGTAAGAGCAAGTCCCTTTCCCCCGCTGCCTGCAGCAATGGCCTGAGGTGGTACAGAATAACATCTGAGTCCTGGCCACATGCCCTCCCATCTAAAAATTACCCTGTCCTGGCCAAAACCAGGACAGACATTTACCAAAGGCCACAGAGCACCCCAGCTCTCTTGATCAAGTTGTTCATCTTGCGTCCCACTAGTACCTCTCCTGGAGAGCCTTCCAGTAGGGAGAGTGTATTCATGTTCGTGGTTATAATGCTTTGACAAGAGGCAATGAGAACAAACTGCAAATTTAATGTATGAAACTTTGAACAACGTATGAAAATGGAGTTTCATGTAATGCATGTAACACCATTTAGGTATATGGAAAAAGTTTTACTATGAGGGCTGTGACTGCTCCATCCTTGGAGACATTCAAAACCCAAATGCACGCAGCCCTCTGCACCGGGCTCCCACTCAGCCTATCCTGANGAGATAAGAACAATTTACTGGAAACAGCAATGAGATAAGAAAACGAGCAGCAGCAATATTAATAGCAAAAGGTATAAGACAAAGAAACAATCTACATGGAAAGCCCATGACAATAAGCAAATACCCGACGGCTTCTTTTGCCACCTTTTCTTAACTGGGGGAACCCCCTCTCCCTAGGAGAAAAAGAGAGAGTAAGAGCAAGTCCCTTTCCCCCGCTGCCTGCAGCAATGGCCTGAGGTGGTACAGAATAACATCTGAGTCCTGGCCACATGCCCTCCCATCTAAAAATTACCCTGTCCTGGCCAAAACCAGGACAGACATTTACCAAAGGCCACAGAGCACCCCAGCTCTCTTGATCAAGTTGTTCATCTTGCGTCCCACTAGTACCTCTCCTGGAGAGCCTTCCAGTAGGGAGAGTGTATTCATGTTCGTGGTTATAATGCTTTGACAAGAGGCAATGAGAACAAACTGCAAATTTAATGTATGAAACTTTGAACAACGTATGAAAACGGAGTTTCATGTAATGCATGTAACACCATTTAGGTATATGGAAAAAGTTTTACTATGAGGGCTGTGACTGCTCCATCCTTGGAGACATTCAAAACCCAAATGCACGCAGCCCTCTGCACCGGGCTCCCACTCAGCCTATCCTGAGTAGGGGGTTGGAATAGGTGGCCACAGCCAGAAAGTAGTGACCAACAACTCGATATCCAGATGGAGATGAGTGACAATCAGGGCCCCTCAGGGATCCATACTGGGATCAGTTCTGTTTAATGCCATCAGTGATGTAGATGAAGGGATCAAGAGCACCCTCAGCAACTTGGCAGATGACACCATGCTGAGTGGTGTGGTTGACAGGCCTCAGGGGCGGGATGCCATCCAGAGGGATCTGGATGGCACGTGGGCCCATGGGAACACTATAGGTTTACCCATTCATTGCAACGCTTTCAAGACAGGAACTTCGGCGACTACTCAAGCAGCCTCAAGAACTTTTCCTTGAAAAGTTTCATTCCATTCAAACTCACTGTCTTAGCTTCAACAACAGCCACCAAGGTAGGGGGAGAAAGGTAATGCAGCACACAGCAGACAGTTAAAGTATCTTTTGCAACACCCTGTAAGTGGAGGCTGTGCTCTTGTGCTAACCATGATCATGCAGAACTTTCAGGCTGACAATGAGAAAGACTCTGCTCACTTCAGTGTTCACATACAGAGTTCACACCTGCACTTGCTATTCGGTGATATCAGCCTTTTGTCAGTCACTCCCACTCCTTTTTCCAATTGGCTGTTTCGTTTAAAAGCTGAGATATTCTGGGGTTCTCCCTAATAAATTCAAGTTCCACTAGAGATATATCCATGCTTTCATTTGTCTTTGGGATTAACTTATTCATATTTTTATAAGCCACTAATAATAATCTAAATTAGAAATATCATATTTGCATAGACATAACTAAAGATAAAACCAGTGGAGCACAAACATGCCAAGCTGACAGGAGCTCAAATGAAGACAAGCTTTTGTCTATCATGACCTAATTCATTTTTCTACCAGTTGCACTACATAATGCATTTAAATCATTTAAATATTTGATGAGTTAACCTGCAGCACATTATCTCTGTGTACAATGCTAAGTTATGCACTCTTCATCCTACCTTTTACAAACTGCAGCTATTCCCAGACTGCAGCAAGTTTCACAATTTGTCAGCAAGGTTACTAGCAGTAAAAAAATGTTTTGTAAAGAAAAAGCTACTGTATTTTATGTGTTGGGAAAAGGAGTGGGAGAGGAAAACATGCTCAGTTAGAGCAACAGGGTCAAAACAACATGCCTTGAAGAGCGCTCCCCTCCCCTGTTACATACCACACTCTTCAGAGGGGACATCACAAATTACAGAATTCAAGCCAAACTCAGCAATGAGTGGGAGCAGGCAAGATAATAAGCACTGCAGATGGTTTTAGTCTTCATTACCATCCAGTAGACACAATGTCTCTGTAACAGATATGGACAAACAGAGGCTTTTGTAACGTGACAAACTAAAAAGCACCAAGAGCTCTATGTTTTTGTGGTATTCTTCACCTCAGGCAAACACCCTGTGGATTTCTAATTACCTGCTCTTGCTCTAGACCTCAAAAAGCCCATAACTGTTGTGAAACTTTGGGTTCTTCAAAACAGATCTTTTTAAGCCACACTTAACTAAATTACCATCTTCTGGATTCACTCGTATGCGTTATTACTAGACTCTCAGGGAAAAGAGCCTTCTAACTCACACTTAAATTTGCACTGTGGCTGTGCTGTGTAAGTGCCTCCTAATGTTTTAAGGAAATTTGTTATCGCAAACAGGCCAACATTGCAGTTTAACCTTCCTTCAGGATAAGCAAGCACAGCCTTCCTCCTCTCCGCCCAGATTTGGAGTAGGGCACTGTCCTACCACTGACCATCAAGACAAGGCAGGGCAAGAGGACTGACTCACACTTGTCTCATTTTCTCCAGCTTTCCTCTCTTTCCTGAAGGTAAAGATCACGTTTATAGATTACAATTCTACGTATTTTGTAATTATTATATAATTATAACTGCAACAGTAATTTCAAAATCTACTGCAGTAATGTATTTACATTGAAACCACCCTTGTTATGATCACGCTCGCCTCCCCAGGAGGAGGCAAACCCCGTGCGATGCCGCCCGGGATTTCAGAGGTGTGGAGGCAGAGCCACTTCGGCTCCTGTTGCACAACCGGGGCTGAGCCCAGCTGCAGCAAACGGGGTCAGGGCCCCCCTCCACGGGGCTGCTCCCTGCAGGGCTCAGGCTGCCCCAGCCTGCCCAACAGGACTCCACACGCTCCCCACTGCCAGGGCAGCAGCCAGAGATACCGGGAAGGGTGTTGGCCCCACGGAGATCAGTTGCCATACCAGTTTCCCGTATCTGGGTTTCCAACAAGGTCGTGAATGCAACTGGTACAAAACCTTCCAGTTCTAACCCCATTATTGCCTTTCTGTTTCCTGCCATAGCCATTCCCTACAGCATGCATTCAGCCATGTAGAATGAGTTTATGGTAAGTCTATTTATACCTCAAAATACTCGATCTTCTATCACATACACATTATTAAATAAAGTTAGCAGGATAACATAGCGTATTCACATAGTGGATACCTACCGCTATTTTAATAGAACAAGGAAATAGCACAATGAACAACTTTTAGGAAACTGCATCTAAACTAACACACCAAGACATATTTATGACCATTACTGTATTTTCACTCTTTCTTCCTCATAACAAATCTAGAACAAACTTATTTCTTTCACATATTTAAAAATCCTAAAGTTCACATAAGAAGGCCTCCATGTTTCCAACGCTACAAATCAAAATTATATAAAGGAAGCTGCAACCATGTACTCAACTGCATTATTGTTCATATACATGTGAACATGTATCTTCAATCTTACAGGGTGGTCATTTTCAGAAATTTTTGGGTTCTTGGACTTCTGCAAAGAAATATTTTTCAGTGTCTAGGATATATCTTGGAGGGAGGAAAAACAATTCAGAATTTGTGTAGAAAGGATTTTATTTGCATCATGTCCAGAATAATGAGTGATGGATTTTGCTGTGTTATCAATCAAGCTTTGCTTGTGCTATCTTTCTTCTAAATTGAAGATCAAATACCACAGTTAATGAAAAGTTTTGTTCCCATTTCCTGGTAGTTGCGTTCTTTTTTTCTACTTCACAATGCTTTAAGCATCTCTAAGGACAATCTGGCTAACAACATTTTGATAATTTCTTTTTAACTTTTAACGATACTGCATTAGCCAAGCATCACTTGGTTTCTCAGTCGTTCCAAGCAGATTCAGTTACTCACCATGAACTAGATACTGAACAGGAAGGGAAAGCCAACACCACTTGCTTGGGAGCTCTTCCCTTCCATACAGCAGGAACAAAAGGTGCCACTAGAGATAACCCACAAATCACTCATCTTGGGTCCTGCTGAGCTTCCTGTAAGCAAACTCCATCTGCTGCCAAAAGCTAAAACATGCTGAAGTAGAAAACAAAAGACAGATACCCACTTGCAAGGAGAAAGACTGGGCTTGCTCTCAAAACCCAAGATTTTGAGAAAATTTAGGAATGTAACAGCCAGACACAAAGAACTTATATAAGCCAGTGAGTGGCAGTATTTATTCCACCACTTAAAAGCTGATGAAAGCTCCTCTGTAGACTAAAAAAGTGCCATTCTGACACTAAAAAAAAAAAAAAAAAAAAATGGGAGAACCAAGATGAAAGAGGAGCATACAACACATCACCATTTTAAACATACTGTAGAAGTGTCTTGTTTTCATTTTCCAATTGGTTGCTCAACCAGAAAAATAAAATTAAAAATCCTACCATTGTCACTATTACTCAATATGCTTGAAATCACTATAATTTTTCCATTATGATTAACATTTGCATTTAGTGCTAGTAGAAAAAACTAAGTGGCTCAGTTCGTCAGATAGCATCCATAGTTCCAATATACTTTAGAAGGCAGCTGTTCTAGTCCTAATCTCTGTAAAGAAGGAGCTAAGTTAATTTAAAAAATCACAATCTTAGAATAATCAAAATTTGGTTAGCTAGGCTACAGCCTGATTACAGTAAAAGGAATGTCCAATCAACTAACTTAAGAGATCTACTTGTTATCAAGATGTCAAATTTCAAATTAAGAACTGCTACTCACATTAGGGAAATTAAACTTACTGAAACATTAAAATGTCCTCTAAGTTTGAAAGTTATAAGAACTCAGCCACAGACACACATTAAAGTCAGTTCCTTTGAGGGCTTTTTTTTTATGTCAAGTAATCCCTTGATATTCTCACTTCCATCACTGTAACGGTGTAAATGGTTTTGCGCTTGCTTTATACTCCTATAGCAGAGCAACAGTCATGTTTGGAAGCGAAGCAATAAAAATGAAGAAAGGGGCATACTCAGTTATTATGGTGCTATCCACTGAGCCACAGCCCCAGGCAGGAAGGCCTTACACGGGGGCAAACACCAAGGGGTTATGAAATAGAGGGGTGAGAGAGGCTGTCAGGGAAAAGCCAGAAGCTCCATCAAATTTCACCCTTTCCTGTCTCTGCCTCCCGTCTCCTCACCTCCTTCCTCACTAATCCAACCAACTATCAGGCCTGCAGAGGGTGTTGTATTTGAGGAAGGCAAAATGCTGAGTTTTAAAAAGTGGCATGGGTGGTGAGGTGCAGAGCAGACATTGAAACTGTCACACCTCAGAAAAGGGAGAGGCAGCTCAGAGCACACCTTGGGCGAATGAGGAGTCTAAACAACTAAAGAAAATGAGGAGGAGAAAATAAGAAGAAGGAAATAAAAATATTAATCAGGTCTCAACCTAAAAACTGTGTAGTCCAGTGGCTTCAACAGGGTAACTACCCAGAAGAGTGACAGCAGAGCAATTACTTGGTGCTGCCACTCTCTGCAGGAGTTAACGACCCTGCCTCCAGATTGCATAGTGCCCTAAGCTCAATCATATTCATTGGACTTTAAACATTTATATTCTAACTACTCCTAGTTCTTAAAGGGCAATGAAATCTCATATGCAGAAAGCTGATTAAAGGACAAGAGGCCAATAAATGAATAAATAAAAACAACCTAACTTAAACCAGCATAATTTACAAATGACAAAGAGAAAAAACCCATGACAGCCTGAAGCCAGAAGCAGCCCCGCCCAACTAAAATATGGTAGGATATAAGTACAAACAACTTGCGAAGTCCACCCACATTAATCTGTACTAAACCCACAGGTAGTAAAATATTTTCTTCTAGTCTCTTAAGTGGCATGACATCCAGGCTTTCTGGAGACTGCCATCCAACCAGCAGGTTTCCTATCCAACCTACAGCCAAGAACAACATTTAATTAGCATGTTTAATTGATCTTGTTAACTGTTAGGGTGGACAGCTTTGATCTCGCCTGCTGATAGCTAGTTTAGGACTACAAAAGAAACTGGGACTTTGCATAATTGCCAAGCTTTCAGTGTGTGTCTTTTAATTCCTTCTATTTCCCAATCCCTCTTTCTGTTTCTGCTGCTCTAGTGCTCCGGATAACAGGAAGCAAAGAACATGCCATCATTTATTTTATCATTTATTTGAGCATGCAGGCGAAAAAAAAGGAAGATGAGGAAAGGGAAATTGCTGCTCCTTCACCCAGAAACACAGGAAAAGGCCAGGAACTACCACAGTGAATCTGGCCTGGGCAACATTAAATGAAGTACTGCATGGCTGAGGGCAGCCAGCACCAAACACTTCAGTGGAAGATGCAGGAAACACTAAGCATGTGTGGGATAAGCTGCTCCCAACCCCTCTTGAAAGCCTGATCCCACTTTCTGTTGATTAGAGGCTGGTTTAAATTCCAGGACCAGAGGGTTTAAGGAATTTCAGTGGCTTTCCACTGTGATGTTCTATATTTGTTAATAGGCTCATCCAAAAAATTATTCTTCTGCAGGAGATTCATATTAGCTTAGAGAGAAGCCCGCAAGACCAAGATTACTCGTTTGCACCCAACCAATATGAGACTATGCCAATACTAACAGGAAGAGAAACTTCTGAGGACATTTTAGTGCATCCTAAAATATCTAGCAACCTTCAAAATAGATCCTAATTGAAAATAACTAAATACAAGTATGTTTAATTCATTAACTACCTCTCCTAAACACTGTTTTCCTGAATGATCAAGCCAATCATAAGTTCTACGGAAATAAATGTTTGTAGGTGGTGTATAATAGGTTCCAAGCAATGTACAAAGCAGCTCTACATTTCAGCCAAAGAGTGTCAACTGTTTTCAGAAGACCAAGCCAAACCCTCATCAAACTGAATTCAGCTGGAGCTTTGCCACTCAGCAGGACAACGACTTGGCCCACCATCCCCATGGGAAATCTTTTTCTAACTCAGACTTTCTTCCTGCTTATTTCAAACGAAATCTCCTTTGGATCAGGTTGAATTTCCACAGATAATTAGTCCTGCACCAGCTAAATAAAACAAGAGTTATATTGCTTCTGAGCAGCAAACTGAATAATTACAACAGGGTTAAAGAGAAAATTTCTTCTTTTCTTTCCCAGAGGGAACTTAGGAATTAACTGTTTAACATGGTTGAACTTTGCTGTTGAATCTTCATATTGCACAGCAACAGAGAGAAGTACCACAGAGCAGTCACCTCAAGCATCTGCAATCATGGATGAATTGTAGCTCCCAAATAGTGCTAGAGCAGCGTTCTTCACCTAAAAGCCTGTCTTTTCTCACCAAAGCTTTCTCACGAGCACACTGTGGTTTTGGTGGTTAGTTTGGGGATTTTGGTTGTGGTGTGTTTTGTTTTCTTTTGTGGGGGTGTGTGTTGTTTGACTTTTTTTTATCCCTAAACCTTTTTCTAAAGAAGGTTTCTTCTTGTTGCTGCAAGATGATGAATATCTTGTATTCTCTGTCCTTACACCAGAAACTATATAAAGCCAGCCAGCCCCTTCATCTCCTGCCTACTGCTGATACTGTCTCAAATAATGCTCACTTTTGGTGGCTTGGGATGGAGGAGGGGTTTCCCTAGGAATAAGCTGAATAAAGCTTCCTGTTCAGCTAAAGCAGGAAATGTGCTCCAGTACTGCCTTGCACACAAAGAGTGGAAAATACTTACTAAACAAAATAGCAGGAGATGAAGTGTAAACTGGATTGTCCTTCCATCATGCAGACAAATAGAAGGCCATACTCCCCACGCCCCTAGCTCTCTTCCATTAATGTGCTCAAACTTGGAGGGAAAAAAAAAAAAGGAAGAAAAACATACATATGTATAGACATTGTGCATCAAAATCAAATTACTATGCTGTGCCTTTAAAATCAAACGCTGAAGGATTTTAAGCAGCACTAATTAGGAGGTAGCATTTCCTCCCTCCCACAGAATCAGTTTCTTCTTGTTAAAACAGGAGGTGCAACTGGCCAAACCCCATCCTGCTAGTGGAGACACTGAACCAGAAGTTGTCATTAGGTTAACCTCCCAGCATCGCTCGCATATCATTTCTTCAGAAAGACTTTAAAATAAATAGCAGAGAAGAGGGAAGGGACTGTCCCAGTCTGTCAAATCATTGGGATTTACAGAAAAGAACAGCAATAACATTTTTTGCATAAATAACAGCAGATGGCAGAAGACAAATATTAATGGAAAAACCCTTCTTCATGCCTTACAAAAACAATGACTGTTTAAGGCCCCACAGCATTTCCCAAGAGCTGGCCTTGTAATTCATGCAAGATTTCTCTACAGCCATCATATGCCTTTTGACGAGCTCTGATCACTCAAAGAGGGACTTGCCCTCACCCACCTGGACGTTTAAGAACCAAAAGTGATGAAAAACTACATCACCTGATGGCAGGTCACAGCTACAGATGCACACTGCTAGAAAACAAAAAGCTGTTAGGCAAGTCCCGTGGTGTAAAACACATTATGGCAGCTGGATGCTGGAAACATATGACAAAACATCATGCAAAACAGCAACACATATTAATGAAAATCTGATGAAAGACTGTTAAGAAAAGTACTGAATCTAATTAATTCTCTAGATGTGGCTAGTACAGCTGAACTAAGGTCACAAGTACTGCATACTACACTTGAATTTTATAAACGACCTTGAGCCATTAGTGCCTCCCATCACCATGAGTTATAAACCAGTCATCAGCCCATAAGGCCTTGTCTCATCATATTCTGATGTCCCTTCTTGTGGCACAACACCCTGCTCATTATGCAAAGCTCAAATACATGTCAGGAAAGCATTTTACTAATGGGCCTTAAAAATAGCCTTGTATTGAAATCAAGTCAAGCATAAGTTTCTCAGTTGGGGGGATATAACGAGAAACCTCTCTACAAAACACGATAAAGAGAGCTAAACCAAACCAGACAAAGCAGAGCCATTCTAGTGTACCCCCGAAAACTCAACCATCACCAAGACTGCACACATCTGAAAGCTACCTTCAAAGTCCGGAAGCAGACATGAAATTGAACTCTCTAAGTATGTGTGGCACACCAGTACAAAACCCTCGGAAAGGAGGCCTCCCAGCTGAAGGGCATGGCAGAATTCCAGAGGTGGAGAAGTTTACCCCTAGTAAGGGTTGCAAAGACATAGCACCTACTGCACCACAGCGCATCCTTAACCAGTTTACCACATCAGAAAGTTCTCTCCCGTGTGGAGCAGTGAATGGACGTCCTTGAATTAATGGATTCACTACAGAATACCGGGAAGTATGTAACAGAAGAGAAACATCAGAGATCATCTGAGACACATTTACCTATTCATACAGTGATATCTAGGTCTAGGAGCATATGGATCCTACATACACACAAGGACACACTGCACAGACAGACCAGCAAGCAGAGTCAATGACTGCAGAGGGTGACTAACTGAAGACAAGAGCTTTGTTCTGCCTGCTTTCCCTCCCTCACACCGCTGCCCATGCTCAGCGAGGCACAAACACTGATGGACTCCTGTTATCTGAAGGGTACTGCATGAAAACTTTACTTTGAAACATAAGTATGATAGTACAAAACAAAAACACCCCAAAATTTCAAAGTATGTACTTTCCCAAGCACCACGGACGCGCATAGCATATCTTTTGCCCGCTGCCAGTCTGCAGCTACTTCCCAAAAAGTGGCTGTAACCCAGATTTGAAGTTTTCTAGTCCTCTTCTGGTCCTTTCCATACAACATCATGCTGAGATCTCAAAAGTTTTTCTGGGACCTTCAGTTGCAAGATGAAATTATTGTGTGAGCCCCACAAAGAGAACAAAAGCCGTTTATTCAAGTAGAAATTACTCGTGATTTTAAAAGCAGGTGTATAGTGTCCTATCCCCTCATCCTGAATGCAAGAGCAAATTACTTAAGTCATCTGACACAATGTCATGCTGCACCTGTGTGTGTACTTGTGCTCCACAAAAGGTGCAGTAGTTTGCAATATCTGCCTCACAAGAAAAGGTTTATGATTAGTAAAAATCTAGTAAATGGGAAAGCACTTATACAACCCTTTTTGTTCTTACAGTCCTGTACCAGCAAACAGCTTTCTCCATGAGGCTTCAAAAATTGGAAGGAAAAATCCCCCTTGCTGTTGTTCCCAAATAAAGACAGCATTATTAAACCATTCTCTCTGTTTTCCATATACTTCCCCTTAATGTCAGGAACAGGGTTAAATTTGCAGACAAGCCTTGACGGCTTGTATTAGAGAGATGTTCATGGCTAACTGCAACTGAGCATCCTACCTGATCTCCTTGACCAGACTGCAGTATCTAGAAAGCCTATAAGAACTGTCATGGCTTTATGTGCAACTTCATGTCAATATGCTCAGCCTACACGTCAATTCCTAGGGACTGAATAGGTAAATAAAATAACCTTCCTTTACAAGCAAAACAAAAACAAAAAAACCAAACCGACAAACAACAACAAAAAAAAAACAAACAACCAAACAAAACCCATCCCCTCAAATCAGAATGAAATAATTGTTAATTCTCTTAGACTTAAAGGAATGAGATCTTTGAAAAGTGAATATAGCAGCAGCAGCAATGAGATTTCAAGTAGCAAAACTGAATGAACAGCAGAGATGCCCCTTAGCAAAGAATTTAAAACCAGAGAAAGCCAAATTTAAGAATTGCATCCAGTTTTGGGCATCACAAGAGCAAAGACCATCAAATTAAAAAGCAATAACAGGCTTAGTCTGAAGAACTGAGTTATAACAACAACAAAAACTCATGAATATATAACTTGTGCAAAAGGGTGACTAAGAAAGAATACAATCACTAAGTGTCTGACACACAGAATTTCAGGGTTTGCACAGTGCAGCAGCAGCCTTATTTCAGCCTTGCCTGTATACATTGCATCAGTGTATGGTAATCATTGGCGTCCTAGTTAAACTGAGATAAATACTGCTTCCTATCAGGCAACCAATTTAATATACCACTATACTGCAGGTATCCCCACAGTAATAACACACTCGCATTTCAAGTGTGACAGCACCATACCACGCCAAATTAACACAACTATATTGGCAGAGATGGTTATACTTGTCTTGGTGAGGAAGAAATGGTGCTTCAGTTTATCATCCAGTTATAAAGCATCTAAAAAAGTAAAACTTGTTAGCACAAAACTTTAGCCTCACACTTAAAAACTGCAAGGTTTGGTATGGATGATGGTGTCCTCCTTCAGAGAAATCACATACTCAAGTATACCATAAGGAATAATCCTGCAATGAAACAGGTAAGTTACCCATACAGGGTTCATACCCTTTAAATCTTATTTCTGAAAGGCCTTCCTTATCAATTTTACTCCTAAGTGTGCTATATGGAAAGTAAGCTTTCTACCTCCATTCAAAAGAAAACTAACTGTGGTCTCTGAGCAACAACCCTACTTAGGCTGGGCTTATACCTTATACAGCTGCCACAAAAGTTGCAACACAATTCTCTGGGTTCCTGAATGTTTCCAGCACATTGAGAAAGCTAAGCTGATGTTGCAAGCCATCTCCCACATTGTCTGTGGGGAGCTTGGTCATGCATAAACAAAACTTCATGTACCAGATGCAATTTGCAAAGGATACTGGATCCTTTCTCCAAAGTTGGACCAAGCTCAGGAGAACAAAAAAAAAAAACACCACCTTTTCCTATAGCTCTGTGTAGGTGTACAATTAGTCACTTTTAAGGGCCACTTTACAGGCTCCGAAAGAAACCTAAGAACAGCCTCCCCATGCTGCCACTACTTAGGAATCCGAATCAGCATCTTGCTGCCTGGGCTCCGTATGAAGTTGAAATTTCAAGTTTGAGATAAGTTCTGAACAAAGAACAGAAGCTCGAGAGAACCGAGAGACAAAAAATCAGCTGCAAAATACATCCAGGTTTCTATTCACCGAGGTATTCCCAGGCACATACAAAAGAATTAATCAGGCATGTGGGCTGAACTGTCAGAAGCTCGGCTGATCCCAAGTCTAGCGCAAACCCGGCACAAACACACAAACAAACTCCCCCGGGATGGATCGCAGCGCTCTCGGCAGCTGGCAGCCCCCGGCCAGCCCGCTGCCCGCCCTGCGGACGCGCTCTCCCCGCTCGGAGAGCGAGGGTTCCGCCGCACAGCAGCGCCGGGAAAGCCCCGCAGCCGCCAGTCCCGCTCGCTGACACCGCCCCTCCCGCACGGCCGGCGACATCCCGGGCCGGAGCCAGCGGGACGAGCCCGGGCTGTCCCGGAGGGGGACGAGCGGCGCCGCGCTACAGCAGCGCCTGGGCACCGGCGGGGCCCGGAGGAGCCGCGGCGGGACCGGGGGCGGCCGCCGCCCCTGAGTACGGGAAAGGAGAGATGGAGATGCTTCAGTTTCCCTCTTTCCTTTCTGTTTTTAAATAAATCACGAACTAGAGCCCAGCCTGCCAACAACCCCGCGCCACCGGGCGGCCGCCCCGCTGCCGGTGCTCCCGGTCCCCGAGCCGCCCCGCCGCCGTCCCGGGGGAGCCGGCAGCGCCGGGGAGGGAAGGGCGGTACTCACGGATCTTGACTTTGCGGTGGTCGAGGCGGGCGAGGAGCTCCTCCAGGGCGCCCAGGCGGCGCTGGAGCCGGGCGTTGCGGTGGCACAGGGAGTCCGCCTCGCTGAGGATCCCGCCGAAGATGTCGCCGGCGCAGCGGGAGAGGTCGGAGAGCTGCATCAGCAGCGACACCAGCGCGTACGAGCTGACCTGCTCCAGCGTCCCGAAGAGCGGCACCGCGCCGCGGCGGCGCCCGCCGCCCCCCTCCGCCGGCCCGGAGGGGTCCCCCGGCGCCGGGCCGCCCCGCTCCGCGCCATCCCCGCCGGCCTCCTCCAGCCTGCACAGCTTCAGCGGCTCCAGCGTCCGCAGCGGGAACGGCATCGCGGCCGGGGACGGGGGCAGCGCGGGGCACGGCAGCGGCAGCGGGGAGAGCTAGGCGTCCCCGGCGCGAAAAGTCTTCATCCGCGCAGCGGCCGCGGTGACAAAAGTTCAGAGAGAGGAGAGGGAGGGAGAGAGAGAGAACAGCACAACAACAAATGAATCGGGGCCGGGCTAGGCGCTGCGGGGCCGGGGGGGAGCCGCCGCCGCCGCCGCCTGGGCGCAGGGGGAGCCCCGCTCGGCGCCCATGTGCGGGAGTGGCCCCCGGAGGCGGGAGCGGCCCCGGGAGGAGGGAGCCGAGGGGAGGGGACGGGAGAGGGGAGGAGGGGGAGCAGCACCGCCGCACGGCGGGAGCGGTGAGAGTCCGGGCCGGCCGGGAGGCAGGAAAGAGCCCGGCTTGCTCTCCCCGAAGTGAGGATGAGGCGGGGAGGGAGGGAAAGAGGAAGCGTGGGAGGGGGACTGAAGCGCCCTGGATGCGGCCACAAAGGAGGAAAGCCAGCCAGAGGAGGAGGGGAGAGAAAGCCCGGACCAGCTCCACCTGGGGAACCCCGTGCCGTTGCAGGCACTTTTCTGAACGCACCAAACTCCCAACCCGGAAAGCGAGAGCTGGAAAAAGAGGAGGAGGGACGGGAGGGGGGAAAAAAAACCTCCACGAACCTGGGAAAAGTAGGAGGCCGCCGCCTACCTGTGGCTCCCCGAACTGGAGCCTCACCCTTCCCGGCCAGCCAAGGTAGCTGCTCCCGGCCCGGCCCCGCGGCGCCCGGTCCAGCGGGATTCCCCAGGGAGAAGCCAGCCCGCCCGGCCGCCTCTGCTGGGCGAAAGGGGCCAAGCAAGAGCGGGAGCACGTCTCGCCTCAGCCCTTTCCCCGGCCGCGCTGCGGGTCAGGCCAGAGGTGCTGCTCCCAGGTAGGGGAAGAAGAACAGCCTGTCTGGGAACGGCGCGTTCTCTGTGGTTAATTTTTAGTAAGAGTGACACTAAGGTAGGAGAAGGAAAGTCTGGCCCATGACATCGAGTGTGGCAGCACCAAAGGTTGCACATAATGCTGGCGTGGACCAAAGGCAGGTTCCAGCCTTAGAAGCCCCCGCGCTTTGCCCGCGTGGGACACAATCAGCTCTTCATGGAGATGACGGCTCTAATGAGCTATTCCCCACAGAACCAATTTAGCCCACAAGCAACTGTCAACAGCTGCTATTTAATTTTAATTGGACAATGCCCTACTGGCTCTGGCTCCTGCTATATGATAAAGAGAGGAACCCAATCCCTCTCTTCTTGTGGGAAAGGGCCCTGGGGAAAAGTGGTTGTATAGTTCCTTCCTGCCTCAATGCTTGTTCTGGCTCCTGCTGCAGCTGAATATATGCGATGAAAGAAAGAGAATCAGCTGGAGAGGGAAGGGTCCAGGGACGTTCATTAGCATCTTGAGGACACAGAGTTTATGTAACAAAATACTCTGCATCATAGTATGTATCATTGTAGCTTTAGCGTTCGTTACTTAAAGGAAACCTGAAGCAAACCATTCCACCAGCAGTGTTTCAGAAATTCCTTGGTGCGTGGAGAAGTATGGGGGCTGCAGCTAGAGGAATACAAACCAAAGGCCTGGCGGCACACTCGAGAGTTAAGATTTACAGGATATGCTTGTAAGGGTGATAGTCATAGCAAAACTTGCAAGTCACTAATTCTCTTACATTAATCAAGGCAAGTTTCATCTTCACGTTTTCCCTGGGGGGTGGGGGGAGGAAGCAATGCCATCTAGTGTTAAAAAAATAAAGAACAAAACCTCCTTTCTTAGCACCTCTGTCCAAACAGGTTACCAATGGATAACTGCAACTTGGAATGCTCCCACTTGTTTTGTGTTAGAGACAGTACCACTGAGTGCACATGTGCAATATTTATAGAAACTGATGAGAAGAACATGGTGCAAACAGGCAAAATGGTATTCAATCAGGGGTTTAAGCACATAAGGAATCCAAAGAAATAGTTTTGCGATGGGGTAACTATCAGGATTGATTATCGGAGGATAGGAAGCACTCGTTTTTTCATATTGAACTCCTGGTTTTATTTTGGGACACAATTAATTAATTCTCAGACATGTTTGTTTGGGGTAGTTGTTTGATAAAAAATGCATCCTGTTCACTGGCATGTTTGCAGGTAGAGGAGTGATTCTTTGTCTGTTTTGTTTAAACTACAGTAGTACCATGAATGAGGTGGACTTCAATATAAAACACAGTAGGAAGAAAGAGAGCAAAGAGGTCAGTTCAGGTGTCAGCTGAAAAGAACCCACAGCAACACATCTGCCGGGGTAGCTATCATAAGACTGTGTGTTTGTTTGATTGGAGGTTACTAATTTCTAAGTTTAGTAATAGGTACTTTCAAAAAGGTACACTTACCAGTCTAATTTTTTTTTCTGAAAATGCAGATCACATCCTGATATTGCAAATATTTTGCATGTTCTTATCTGTAGGTAGGAAAAGGTACTTAGAACAGATCTGAGCACAGGGAGAATAATAGCCAGAAATCAAAGCTTTAGACAACACCTAAATGCAGTAAAGAGCCTTCGTTACTGTGAGTAGATGGGATTTCACTGCTCGTGAAGTCTACTTTACGTATTTCACTGGTTCGTATGTTTGCAAACTGTAAATAAACTACTGTGACAGTTTGAATATTTCTGGCAGGAATAATGTATCATAAAAAATAAGGTGGCTTTAGGACTGCCAGTTAAACCAAGTTAAGAAATAACTCTGAATTTTAAATGCAGTGATGTTCTTGAAATATTCAGAGTCTCTGTGTTTATTCCAGAACAATACTTTTTTTGTCATTAATTTATATGGTTGGTTTTTCTGGGATGGATTGTTACCACATGGAATACTCAGAAAAGAAATCAAGGGTAAAAAAATGTAAATATTGAATGACTGAAAGGTGAAGATTGGTTGACTGAAACCAGTAAAGGGTGGTCTCAAAGCTTGTTTCTTTCTGTGCTAAAGGAAGGGACACAGGAAAGAAAATGAAGCTTAAATACTTACAGAGTTGGAGATTAAAAGTATTCATCACGCTGAAAAGGAAGCATTTAAAATTCCTACATTCAGCAGAAGTACAGACTTTCTTAGGGATACTCCATGTCCCTCAGGTAGCCCTGCACATCGTCTGTTTCCAGAGGGGATAACTGGAAAATGTTTCCTTTTCTGGCAGAGCTGCGAGGATGCTCCTGACCTTTTAAAATACTCCTGCAGGCCCAGGGGGACACTGAGTCAAGGCAGGCACCACTGGCTGGCAGGTGACCGAGCTGGTGCTGTCCCTGCTGTCTGGCAGGACATTGCCTCCGGGTGAGCCATCCCTGCCCTTAGGTGAGCTCATCATGACCCTGTGTACTCACACAGTGCAGTTTTTTGGCAATTGTGATGTGTAACTGGTGGGAGCAAGAGGCTGCTTTCCATGCAGCTGCATCCACTGGAGAAAAAGGACTGTGAGCTCAGTGGGCAGCAGTCACTTCAACTTGCACAGCTAGGCCTGGCAGAGCTGTGACCCGGTGTTCTGGGTCTCACCTCCAAATACCCTCAGTCAGGAGCGGGAGATCCTCTCAGAAGAGGAACAGAGCATAGAGTAATGAGAGACAAAGGGGAAAGGTAGACAAAAGGACAGCAGAGACTCCACTAAATATTTCAAGCCAATATTTATTGCATTTTTAATCAAAGTTCGACTTCAGTGTAAAGTTCATTATGTCTGAATTGTAGCTTTCATCCTTCAGCATTTTAAGCCTCAAGTTAAATTACCAAATTAAAGACCTAACAACTTTCATGTTCTGCTTCAAAAAACAGAAGAAAAGTCTTGTGGGACTTACTCATCACCCCCTGCAGAATGAACAGTGCTCTTCCCTCGGTTTGCTCCTGCAATCCTTTTGGGCTCTCAGAAGCAAGAGGTGAGCAGTAGTACAAAAACCACATGGCCAACCATGAAACATCAGGCAGCTCTTCCCGAAATTGTACTTTTGTGCCAATAAGGTAGTTTAGATGTAGTCAGCTGGGATCACCAAGCTCATCCATTGTGTTTTAGCCCACACATTGAAGCTATTTGCCTGTGTAGGCTAGGAAAACCCAACCAAAATGGATACGCAGAAATAACAACAGTGTAACTTGTAGGGGTAGAGGAGGACATTTCTGGGTCACTCTCAGAGCAGCTCTAATGAGCTTTTGTTTGTAGTGGAGAAAGCAAGCTCAATGTCCTGGACACACAGCCAACTTACGCATTTTTTACTTACTTTAGCTGTTGAGCTGTAGAAGTTTGGTGTAAGCTTAAAACAGAGACAATTCTGCAAGAAAAGTTCTGACATTTTATTCTTTCTTGGTTAACCAAAAGTATGTGGATACTTTCAGTCTTACTGGGTCACTGGGCTCTTTTAATCATCATGTAGTTAATTTGTCTTAGTAGAAAACCTTTTTCAAGGAAACCTGCATATGATAGGCAATAAATGGGAGTAGATATGACTCCCAAGAGAGTCAAATGGCACCAGAATTTTTTCTGTCCCTCATGACAACATGCTTTTTGTGCATTATATAAATATCAAATCATTAAATTAATTAATAAAAATTACTAAAATTACTAAAAAAATTATAGCTGGGTTTGTCTAAACTTCTACAGTACTACATTAGGCCATAGATCACCTTTGCCTGATTATTCAATCCTTACTTTTCTTCCAGTTTACCAATATCAGGAACTGGTATTTTTGTGGGCTTGATTTCATGCCCAGCATGGCCCAAAAGACCTTCTTTGTCCAGGAAAGGAATCTTGTGGGTATTCTTTTAAAACTAAGAGCGGAACTTCTCTGATGATGACAGGTTCCTCTCTGACACAGGTTACTTACAAGGTCCTGTTTCCCTGAACATTAATAATTTCCAACTTTTGTTTACCCCAAGCTCTCCTTGTCTGGCATATCCCTGGATCATGTACCTACATGAAGCCTGGAACTGAGCTGCCTTTTCTGTTTCATTCTGCAGTACTTTTTTCTGATTTTCTTCACCATGTTATTGTCAACATTAAACAAAGTCAGTAATGTAATTCCAATACCTTCATCACTGTTATTCAAAGAACAGAGTAGATATATTCACACTTTCAAGGTAGATGAGTTCAGTATTTTCTTGAGCACTCTCTTAAAGGTAAGTGGTTTGTTGCACCAGTCCCAGTGATCTTTTCTCTTTTCTCAGTCCTAACATTAAGCTGGAACTTATTCTTTGAGTCTGCCCTGCTTGTGGTTTAGACCTTGGGTTGTTCTGCTTAGCTGGCCCGAGCTTTTCTGTGCTCTGCCCATCTACACAAGTGTGAGAGTCAGCACGCTGTGTTCAGCCAGCCTATAACCTCTGAAACCCTTTCTCATTTTTCTATCTGTACAGAGTTGTCTTTGGATAAAAGCCATGCTACTAGTGGTGCAATGGAACAATCAAAGCTAACTGCAGTGGGAATGACACCATGGAGGAAGTGGCAGTTGTGATGGCCTAAGGATATGATTCAACTGCACACCACCGACATGTAACAGCTCTTCGCCTCTGAAAGAGGAGCTCTCCCACCCCTGCTTCCTTCCTTCTATTCCTGCTCACAGATGCATGATCTGAAGCTTGCTCTGCAAGCATCTGAAGTCATCACTGTAGAACAGCTTCAACTCTGCTGCATAAAAAGAGGCAGCTGACATACTGTGAAAGAATTGCAGAAAATGTACTCTTCGCACTTCGAGACACAGCAGTATGTTGGATCATCCTCAGGGGAGCTGAACAGTGGAGGCAATCAAGACTGTGAATAGAAACACATGCAAGAGATCAGAGCCTAGGAAAACACAACTATAGCATAACAGCCCCTTCAGAACTCAAGTGTTCATCAGAGGTTTTTGGTCCTGGTGTTCAATTGAGTAGAGTGCAAAATAGACTGCCAGTCACCATGGTCGTGTGGAATTCAGAGACAACCTGCCTTTAAAACTCCAGTTCTTGGAAAATGGAAACAATCCCAACCCCAAAGAGAAACGAAGTTGCTGAGAAATTATCTCAATGGGTCAATAATAGTACTTCCGGAGTTGCCATGCTAATTTTCTTCATTTAATTGAGACATTTCTGTGTCTCCTAACAAAGTGCATTCTGCACTTCCAATTCCTCCATAGCAGAAAAACTTATACATATATTTCATTGATAAAGTGGAAACACTTTCCACTAGACCAGGTTTCTCAAAGCCCCATGCACCATGACCTTCACCACTTCAAGGGATGGGGCGTCCTCAGCTTCTCTGGGCTACCTGTTCCAGTGCCCTAGCACCCTCACCATGAAAAAATTCTTCCTTATATCTAATCTACGTCATGTAGAACTATTCATTATTACTAAGTTACATAGGTACAGGTATGCAAACAGCAAGTGACTGTACAACAGGAATACGGATGTCCTTACTTGTGCAAGAAAACCTTCATCTGGAAAAACAAAGACTGGAGGAATTATCAGCTGAAAATCAGAATAAACATATGGAGATTTCATAAATGCTGACCAAAGTCGTTTGCTGCTGTCCTTAGCTTTAATGAAAACAGATCATGTCAAAAGCATGTGTAAGTTCTGTATATAATTTTTATTTATCTAGGACACTGACCACATTTATGTCTTCTCTAATTGTATTATATTTGGTCTCCTTTGAAGCAATGACACAGTTTACATTTTGATTCACTAACTAAATATTGTAACAAAAAAATCTAAAACAATTTGAAAAAACATTGCATCAAACAAGACGAAATTGTATTCTTTTAACAAAGCTGATTATCTTCTCAAATGAGTGCCTCAGGATTTAGGGTAAACAATACATCCAATGGACAAAAGCCTCTTAATTGCATCCCAGACATGCAGACTGTGCTGGTCACCAAAGCAGAACTGAATTTCTCCTTAGGTATTAGCTTCCTACCAACAGGGACTACAGCTACAGCAACTAAAGCTACTTCTTTAAACTATACATATAACATTTTCTTTAAAAGATGCCACCCTGTTTCATTTCAGTTATGAACACAAATGGACGGTATGCCAGTCAGTCATGAACGAGTTTTGATAGTTGCAGCAGCTTCTGCCTCACAAATAAAAATGCAGAGTTTGGTCACTGAAAAAAACGCAGTGCATGAGAAACCTTCTATCAACCAGCACAGATTTCCCCATTCTCTTCCTTGTGAGTGAGCGTGGCTTGTCCCTGGGACCTCCACCATGGATGAAACAGTCACTGGTGAAATTATAGTGGGTGTGTGTGCAGAAATCTATGACTCCACTACTGTCTAAACGCCCCTCTCCATTTTCAGATTAAAAAAAAAAAAAAAAAAAAAAAACAAAATGTTTC
>VYZR01113914.1:0-14489 GCA_013400675.1 Oxylabes madagascariensis
AGGCATTGGAAATCAGGGCTACCATAGACCTTGGGTTGCCCAGTCCCAAGTCAGAGGACTATGGCTGTAGGAACAGTGACTTTTCATTTGTGGACACTGATATTGCAATGAATCAGTTGCATAAGTTGAATGTTCTTAAGCCCATGGGGCTTATTGGAAGTCATCCCAGAGTTCTGAAAGAGCTGAGTATGACAGGACCCCTCTAGATCATCTGCCAGAGATCTTGGGAGTCTGAGGAGGTCCTCTCTGACTGGAAGCTAGACAGTGCTATTCCAATTTAAAAGAAGGCCGTGAGGGAAGACTTCGGAAAGTACAGACCTGGAAGAAGTTAGTACCTGGAAAAATTATGGAGCAGACCATACTGCATACTATGGAAAGTCTTTTAAAGAACAATGCAATCATCAGGCACAGTCAACATTGTTTCACAAAGGGTAAGTCCTGTTGAACTAATTTGGTATCTTTCTGTGAGGTTACCCACCTAGGGGATAAAGCAAAAGTGATGGAGGTAGTTTTTGAAGATTTTAGTAAGGCTTTTGATACTCATGGCATCCTTTTGGACAAGCTGTCCAGCTGTAGGATGAGCAGGTTTGTGATGTGTTGGGCAAAGATCTGGCTCAGCAAGGTTCAAAGGGCTGTAGTGAACGGCACTACATATGGCTAGTGACCAGTCACGGCGGTGTTCCTCAAGGCTCAGTTCTAGGCCCAGTTCTCTTTATTGTATTTATCAATGATGTGGATTATTAATTGTACTTATCAATGGTGGGGAGGCAGGAGTCAAATGAACCAATAGCAACTCTGCTGGTGATACAAAACTGGAAAATGCCATTGACTTTCTCAAGGGAGAAGAGGCATTGCAGAGGATCTAGATCGATTGGAGCATTGGGCAATGATTAATGGGACGAAATTTAACAATTCCAAATGCCAGATTCTGCACCTGGAATGGAGTAACACCAGGAGCAAGTGTAAGTGGGGAGAGGGGTGGTTGGAGGGCAGCCCTGCAGAAGGAGATCTGGAGGTGCTGGTTCGCAGCCAGCTGAATATGAGCCAGCATTGTGCCCAGGCAGCCAAGACAGCAAACTCCATCCTTGGTATCAAACACAGTCAGTAAAAAGAGCTGATTATCCCACTGTATTCAGTACTGGTGCAGCCTCACCTGGAGTTCTGTGTACAGTTCTGGGCTCCACAGTTTAAGAAGGGCATTTGGCTACTTGAATGCATCCAGAGGAGGCAACAAAACTGGTGGAAGGGCTGAAAGGTACATCCTATGAGGAGCAGCTAAGACTTTTGTTTTTGTCGAGTTTGGAGGAAAAGAGGCTGAGAGGGGACCTCATAGCTCTCTACACCTCCCAGAGGAGAGGAAGGGGAGAGAGGGGTGCTGATCACTTCTCCTTTATATCTAGTCACAGGAGAGTGGTTGAAAGCTGCTCCAGGGGAAATGTTGATGGGACATTAGGAAGTACTTCTTTATTGAGGAAGAGGTCAAATCATGCAACAGGTTCCCTAGAGTGATGGTCAATGCCTCAAACCTCCCAGTGTTTGAGGCATTTGGGGAAATGTCCTTAACACCATGCTTTTATTTTCAATGAGCCCTGAATTGGTCAGGCTATTGGACTGGATGATCGTTGTTGATCCCTTCCAGCTGAACTAGACTGTTCTACTATTTTTTCTCCAGGAAGTTGTTCTACATCCATATTCTCAAAGGACATCAGCATCTAATTTGGGCAGTTACATTCAGTTCTCCTCCAGCAAAAGTAAAGGAAAAATGACAGCCTCAATAAATATGGGGCTGCTATTATTAAACAAATATTCCCGGAAAGACTGTAAATTGATAGATTACAGGAAACTCCAGAGAAAGTCTGTATTCAAGTAGGTTCCAAGGAGGAGACAAATCCATAAATACCAGTGTTTTGCCAAAGTTAGCTACAAGCATGTACCTGTCTCTACAACTGGCAACCATCTTCTCATTACTGTACATTGTTATCAAGTATTTATTTAAACAAAATGTAAACTTATTTCTATTTACATAGCTGTCAAACAAGCAGCCTTCCATTTCCAGGAATAGTATTTAGTAAAAAGAGGGACTGGTCCATGTTTGGAGTACTTTGTACCCTCTACATGGTCTGCTAGAGGGTTGGTAAAACAGAATATTAACTGGAGAGAGATCTGCCAATGCAAATGTACCCTGGTATCTTTGGCTTGCAGCAGGTTAGCAATAGAATGCCAGGGTCTCCAGACTGACTCCAGATTTGTTATTGTTCCTTCCTTATCAGCTGCAGCATAGAAGAAGAGGTTTAACAAGACCAAGTGCAAAGTGCTGTGTCTGTATTGGGGCAACCCCTGGTATCAAAACGGGATAAACAGATAGAGAGCAGCCCTGCTGAGAAGGACTTGGGGATGCTGGTGGATGAGAGGCTAGATATGAGCTGGCAATGAGCACTTGGCAGCCCAGAAAGCCATACATGTCCTGAGCTGCATCCAAAGCAGCATGGCCAGCAGGGAAGGGAGGGGATTCTGGCCCTCTGCCCCCCTCTGGTGAGACCTGACCTGGAACACTACGTCCAGCTCTGGGGTCCCAGCACAGGAACAACATGTGCCTGTTGGAGCGAGTCCAGAGAAGGGACGCCAATATGACTAAAGGGATGGAGCACCTTTCCTATGAGGAAAGGCTGAGAAAATTGGGGTTGTTCAGCCTCGAGAAGAGATGGCTCCAGGAAAAGCTTATTGTGGCCTTTCAGAACCTGTAAGTGAGCCTGCAAGAAAGATGGAGAGGGTCCTTTTACAATGGCAGGTAGTGATAACACAAGGGATATAGGTGCCAAACTGTAAGAGGGTAGGTTTAGATTAGATATTAGGAAAAAATTCTGTTGGGGTCCATGCCTCCCTGGGTTCCCCAGGGAAAGAGAAAGATGCAGGGGTTGAATTGAAGCCTTTAGAGAACTTAAAATATATTAAGCCACACTAAAATGAAGTAGAGGTTTAGACTCTAGTTTTAAGTAAGTAGACCCTAAGTGCCTTAAGAAATAGTCAGTTAGCACAGAGCCCAGAGCCCTTAGGCCTGGTAGTTTAGCTTTAGACATAACAAAAACATTTTAGAACATCATTTACAGTTCTAGATAGAGCAAGTACAATTTTTACGTGAATAAGATAGAAGCTTTTATGTCAATAGATATAGAATCTTTTACGTTAATAGATATGTTACATGCATAGGTTCTTGTGTAAGGACTGATACCAATTTTCATAGTTTTTCATGGCTTTACGTACTTTTAGAATTAGGTTTAGATTGGTGTAGAAAGAATGTTTTAGAAGTGTGTTCTTAGCTAATTGGACAACCTATAGATGAGGATATGAATATGCATTTATGGTTTATGGATAAAAATCCCCTGTTTCGGGGCAATGGCATTGATTCATTGATTCCTCAATGGTCAATCCATCCTCTTGCCATATATGACAAGAAAGAATGGGGCTCTGCCAGTGAAACGCTGCCAGGGAAGTGTTGTCAGGACTTTGTCAGGTATTATATCGCTAGGGGGGTACTTCTGCTGTTTCTGTTACTGTCACTGCATGGGGGGTGCTGCTGCTGCTTCCGCGGCTGCTGCTGCTGTGATAGTAGCCTTGCTGCTTCGGCCGCCGCTGCAGGGAATGCTGCTTGGGACCGGGAACCTGTCTTTTCCTGCAGCCGAGACCTTTTGCCAATCCACCTCTCCTGCGGCCGGGACCCTCTTTTGCCAGCCTGCTTTCCCCTGTGATCTGAACACCTTGTCAATCTGCCTTCTCCCCTCTGCTGGATTTCCCTGTCACTCTGTTCGCCCCCGTGGTTGGGATTCTGTTAATTTGCTTTTCACCTCACTGGGATGTTAAGTATTGTAACTTTTAGTAAGATCACATTCTTAGAACTCTTGTGTTTGAGACTGATGCATTTATATAATAAACACCCTCGTAATAAGCAGAAAATGCTCTCGGCCTTTTAAGATCTTAAACCCATGATTAGCTCGACAAAATTCTTTACAGTGAGGGCAGTAAGGTTCTGGAACAGGTTGTGGATGCCCCATCCCTGGAAGTGTTCAAGGCCAGGTTGGATGCAGCCCTGAGCAACCTGGTCTGGTGGAAGGTATCAGTGCCCATGGCAGAGGGGTTGGAACAAGATTATGTATAAGGTCCCTTCCAACCCAAGCTGTTCTATGATTTCTTTGCCCTTGCTTCAACTCAGCTACCTAGGAGTATTTTCTCGCCTATTAGCTAGAAATATGTTGACCTGAGATATTTAAGTTATTAAAATATTGTGTGATGTTCAGATGAGATTGGTGATATATTCCATCTTGAAAAGCCACAAACAATGTCATTCTTTTTATGGGAATGCATACTTGGGCTGCCCCATGTGTAACCTGCCATTCTGACATGATAAGAGGCCATCCAATCTTACAGTGCCAGTAAAAATAAACCAATAAAGCATATGAAACTGAGATGCAGTACTCTTCATGAAAATAGAAAAGCCTCACTAAAACTAAACTAAATTCATGTATCAAAACTTTCTGAAATGTTCTGCAAGCCTTTATATCCTTTTCTCTGCTGAATTGTTAGATTCCAGGATAGATTCTTCAATGCCATTTACTTAAACATATTTAGCAAAACCCCTGCTAGTTCTCCCCAGCTCCTAGTTTGCCAGCTGGCATCAATTTAAGGCCAAAAATAATTAATTATATGTGTAGCATTTCTTGGCTGACCTAGCCTGAAGCTGAGCAAAATCAGCAAGGAGATCCCCTCTTCTATACCCTATTTAAAGCAGTCAGTGTTTTAAAGGTAAAACTTGCTTGTGTTCCCAAAAATGTGTGAGTGGCTAAATTGCCTGGGAAGTGGGGACTTCCTGAAAATTGTGCTCAAAATATCCAAGCCTAGGAGTTAGGTAGCAAGCAAATGCATTTACTTTTGTCTGCAACTTACTTCGTTTCCTGGACTTGCTTGAACCAGAACTTGTCCAGTGATGCCACAAAATACTCTGTGAGGCCCAAAAGACGGTTTGGGGAGCTGAAGAGGAAGTCTGCTACCCTCAGGGTGCTGTTACAAAGTAGTTCATGGAGGGCAAACAGGAAAGGCAATGTTTGTTGAAAGTGGATGAGCCATGATTTTGGTTACTTTATTGGCAAGCCTAACAGGAATAGGCAACAAGGATCCTGCTGAGGAATGGGCAGCAAGCAAAACACAAGGAAAAGGGTGTGGGAAATCCTCTTCGGCATTGACTGTTTGAACCATGAAGAATGGAAAAGACACGACCAGAGGAAGCATCATCTGCCCTTGAATTAAAAAGAGGAAAGGAGATCCTAAAACAAATGTGTTTCCCAGGTAACAAGATGAGTAACAGGGAAACCAGCATTATCCCTTTGTGTAAATGGAAGGTATGAAATTGTAAAATGAAAAGTCTATGCATGTAATTTGAATTTGGCCTCCTTGTGTGGACTGAACGAGCATAGCCTCAACATACATTTTTCCGTGGTGCTCTCCCACGTCCGGTGACTGGAGAGCACTCATCTATTTTGATGTTCAGGGTGTGGTTTTCAGTGACTTTCACTGCTCTGAGTGTTCTATGTCAGTGTTTCAGAGGCCCATGTCTTCCTGTCTCCTTCTTCTCTCTCCTGAAGAAGAGGAGGGCATGGATATGCAGAGTCCTCAGGAGTTGTATGGGAGCCTGAGGGCAGTGGGCATTGGGCCTTGGCAGAGGGTCAGGAAATGAGCAGCCTGCAAGCACCTTTGTCTTCTCTTTCTTTAAGAAATATGAATCATCATGAAGTTAGACAATAATTTTACAGTGATGGCAGCACAAAAATGGCAGATTTCTTTACCTGTCAGAAAAGGCCTATTTAACTCATCCTGTCATTTCTTAACAAAGACAAGCATTTCTGAAGCAACAGCTGATATGGCAACAGGATAGCTGATTTCTAGTAGATGTCAAAGCAAGCCACACATGAATTAAACCTGCATTTTCAAATGAAGAGAATTAATCACCTATTCAGACATGGAGAAAATCAAATTTTACAGTCTTGCAGAAATGTGTTTTATTCTTTTTAAATCAAAACAACCTATCTGAAAAAAAAGGAGTATTTTTCATTGGGTCATTTTTTTTTTCTGAACATTTCTGTCAACATTTTAGGGGAATATAGGAGGAGACAAACTCTGTAAAGCTTTCCTATGGAAAAAAGTAAAGGGGTCATTTAAGATGACTGAATTAAAAATTACAGGTATGTACCACTGACCTGAGCCACAGTGTAAACTACTGAACAGAGCTGTTCAGTACTGAACACCTTTTATGTTTCTTTATATAAAATAGCTGTTTTCATACATCTGATACATTTCAAACCATTTTTTCCCCCTCCTAAAGTGGTTTGAGCCAGTTTGGCACATTGCCAGTCCGAACAGAATTCCAGAGGTTGACAGGTGTCTGTGGCCTGGCTATGCCCATGTTGACCCCTTCCTGCCTTGCTGGGGCCACTTGCCCTTCTGCACTTCCCTTCTCTTTCTGTGGCTGTTGATAGAGACTGAGCCTGTGGCCTAGACATAGCAAAGAAATTATAAAGTGACACAGATGTGTCTATGATAATTATAGGTTATTGCTTTCTCTTTGTCAAACAGTCCTTCATCCACTACAAACATAATCTTCTGCCAGGAACAAAACTGCATTTGCAATAAAATCAGGGAAAACAAGATGACATAGGAGGAGAATTTTTTTTTTAAAGGAAGGACATTAAACCCTCTGTATGGCATCTGAAAAGCTGTGTTGTGGCTGCTCATTATTCCAAAAAATCTTGCAAGCTCTGAACAGTCTCAGAAGAAACTAAGATTGTTTATTTCTCCTTATCGCAGACTTTCCACTCTGGAGAGGGCCACAACACAATCACATCATTTTTAAGAAGAAAACCAGAACTTAGTCATTTAGATCTGGTTTTTTGTAAGACTTGCCAGGGGCCAATTGCTCCCATCTGGTCTAAGGCTGCCCATTGTGTATTGTCGATGTAGGCAGCTTCACTTGTTTCTGTGGAGTTTGTGACCCCTGAGTGGGTTTGGAATAAATCAAAACTTGTACAAGGGCTGTATGCCAGATCAGATAACCTAATGAGAGCTCCCGAGTCTTCCTGTGAGGTTTACCTGTCCTTAACCTCCAGGACACTGCCTGAGGTGGCCACATAAAACACTGCTGCCTCTGCTTTCTAACAGTCTGCAGGCAGAAGCTAAGGGGGCCCTAATGCAGTGTGTGGATGGGAGATGAGTATTTTTAGCTTGGCTGATTGCAAAGGTCATCTCTAAATGAAAGTTTCTGACTGTCTGCCCCTCTTTTTCTTTGGGAATGTGGATGTCCCAGTTTCCCTCACCAATGACTGAAGCCCTATAAGAAAGAAAAATACTCAAAGGTCAAAATAGCCTCTCAGTATGTGCAGTTTTCTCCATGGTAACTATAATGGAATGGTTGGTGTAGTAATGGCATTCAATTGATGCTGGGAGTATATATGATAATACACAATTTTTAAAACAAGTCTATCTGTATTTAAGTAACAGACAAATCTACTGGAGAGTGTATCTACTACTTCAGAATACCAAAACAAAACAAAAATTATTAAAACGTAAAGAAAATCTGACCCTGTGCAACTAGTAAGTAAAGGTACAGCTTTAAATGGAAAAAAAAAGCCGCTAGCAAAAAAAAAAAATAGAAAAAGAAATGTGAGAATTCTAGGGAGATTAATTTTAGATATCTTGTTAAAAAATTCAAGATTAATATTAATTAGTCTCCTTACCCCAGATTTGGGCAAATTGCAGTTCTCTGGAAGCCTGTAATAGGTCATGTTTGTTTTCTGTTCTTTGGGACATGAATTTAAGTGCAATAACTGTTTTTTCTGTCTCTGGAAAGCTGTACTTGCTGGGACAGTCCTTTGGGTAAGACAGTTTATAAGGATTAGAATAGTAAATGCAGTGACGAAACTTCCACACTGCAGTCCTTCTCAGCTCAGATCCCAGGTGCACACTGCCAAACACAGGGTTGGCTGCTGTGGGGGTTTGATACTGGCTAGAAGCTAGGCACCCACAGAAAACCTTTCACTAATTCTCCTCTGCTATAATTGAGCAGAGGAGGGGGAAAGTAAAAATCTAGAAGACTCATGGGGTGAGATAAGGATTAGGAGAAAGCACTTTAAGGGCAAAATAGGCTCAAAGCTTAAAAGGAATAAAGAAAAAATTATTAATAGAATTAAAAGAGGATAATGAGAATTGACATAAACATTTAGAACACCTTTCTCCTCCAGCCTTTCTTTCTTTCCTACCGACAGTCCAGGGAGACAAAACATGAGGTTTTTAGTCGGTTTTTCACTTCTAAAAATCTTTCTTCAGTTCACTTAGGGAGAGGAGTCTCTTCTGCTATGCCATGGGGTCTTTCCCACAGGAGACAGATCTCTGTAACTTCTCCAATGTGGTTCTAATTTTCACAAGTAGCAGCCCTGCCCAATCTGCTATAGTGTGAGTCCCTCCCATGGGCAAAGCAATCTTCCCACAATTGTTTGCATGGGTCATTTAGTTCATAGGCTGTAGCCTTTTAAGGATGAGCTATTCTAGTATGGAAGCAAGGGCTCTCTCCCTCTATCCTTGGAAGCAAGGGTCTCCTCTCTCTGTTCAAGTTTCTCACCAGATCACAGCTTCTCAACATCCACCTGCTCCAGTGTGAGCGCCTTTTTCTCACAGGCTGCAGGTAGACCTCTACATCCCCCCATGTACTTCATGAATTACAGGGAAAACAGTTTGTTGTATTACAGTTCTCACCACGGCTTGCAGAAGAATCTCAGCTCTGATGACTGGAGCACCTCCTCCTCCCCCTCCCTCCTTTTCATTGCCCTTAGTGTCGCTATGTTGTTCTCTTCACGTGTCTTCACCTTCTCCTTTCCTCTGACTTGGGAGAGAATTGATGTCTTTAGGTTTGTTTGTTTTCAAGTTCTACCAATTGAAAAGTTTTTATAGAGTTCTGCAGTGCTGAAAGGTTGATCTCATCCAGGTCTTGCATCGGGGAATTGCTCGCCATGCCCCTCGCTGCTGATCACATTGTCCCTGCTGGCGTCACACAGGCCGCACCAGCTGCCCTTGCCTCTGTGTTCGCAGCACAGCTGGTTAAAAGCAGCTAAATAAATAAAGTTCATAACGAGTCATGCTGAGATGGCAGCGGCCGTGCAATCTCGGCTGCACCACCCCAGACATGCAGTCCCAGCCAAAGTGCCCCGGCTGTGCAGCCCTGGCCACACTTGCGGCACTGGCATGGCCCCCAGTCGGCTGCGCCAGGATGGGCTCCCACCGGCTGCGCCAGAAGGCCTCCCGGCCGCCTCCCCATCCCTCAGAGGAAGAAAGAGGGTTAGCATGCCTTTCTTAGTTCTTAAATATGCCATCACAGAGACATTTCTGATTGGGCCAGCCAATATGTCCATCATCACAGCCTCCAAGGCCTGGCTCTGCTGGACATAGTAGAAATTGCAAGGAGCTTCTCTTTCAGGAGCAACCTCTGTGGCTTTTTCTCCCCCCACTACAAGCCAGGTTGTGTTGAACTAACACAACTGCTCTTTCCATGCTTGCACTGATCTGCTGGGTGAAACTTAAGTAAAATTCTCTTCCTTTCTTGTCTACCCTCCTTCATTTCTGCAATTCATGCAAGAGAGATTATCCTAAATGGCTGACCCAGTATTCCCCTGACTCCATGGACATCACTCTTTGGTAGCTCTTCCAGCAGCCCTGTCTTTAGCTAAGGAAGAAGGGGAGAAGTAGTAGTTCAGGATTTAGTCTTCAGTTTTCCTTTACTCTCTACAGTGGTGGATGAAGGTTTCTAATGGTTGTCTTTCAGTGATTTTAACAGAGCTGATCTCACAATAAATGCTATGGAATTTAACATTCTTGCCCCCATATATTTTAAGGAAGTTGTCCTCTTCCATGATGGAAAGAGGTTAATTCTAGATGCAACAGCCTGTGTGGTATACCTGCTACCCTCAAATACTCTCTGCTTAGACAAATATGAAACTATGAAAATACTTTTTTCTATTATTATTAATTTTCTTCCCTATGGTTCATTTACCAAGAGCCCTCAGAAGGTGTTTATCCCAGAAAATGGTCAGGACAAGCAGAATAATTTTTTTTTTCTGTGCAGCAGAAGAGAAAACTGGGACTCAATCTCTTGCCAACACTAACCTTTATACTCATTTCATTTGATATGAAAACTAATGTCAGACCCTGTAATGACCCACCCTGAATGGGAAGGCAGCACCTTACTTTTCCTTGTTTACCTAGAAATCTGGTATCTTGCTTCAGATGCCACAGGGATCAGAGGACACCTATGGTCTGGCCTGAAATTTTTTATGCACACAAATGTTGGATTTCCTTTTGCTGCCACCTTGATATTAGGAAGAAAGGCAGCAGCTCTGTTCACCTGCACTGCAGAGCGGTGGGTGCCAGCTCTTGCACTGGGACCTTCCTTGTGTTACCTGCTCACAGCTCTGAGCTCCTGAGATCAGCCCTGTAGTTTCAGTTGCTTCCAATCCTCTGTGGCTGAAGGGCTGAGATAGGTACTTTCCGCTGTGGTTCATAGTAGCTTTGTTTCCTGTTCAGGTTTTGTCCATAGCTGTAGCAGGACCCCCACACATTAACACGGGTTGAGGATCTTCAATCCTGGATCTAGATCCAAAGAATGTCAGACCCACCGCACAGATCAGGTGAGCAGATCTCAGTCTTAGACCTGCCTTAATTGATCCAGGTGACATTTTTTACAGCAGTTGGAAGGGAGGCTTACAGAAGACAGCAGATAAAAGGAACTTATGTCCTTGGTGAAGCTCACAGCAAGGTCACTGGGTCCCTACTCTGTGGATGGGAAGGCTTGCTTCACAATCAAGGAGTGACTCAGCCAATGATGATAGTGTGGTGATTCATCCAATGCCCACATAACTATGATGTGCACAAATTCTGAGATATGATTCATCTTTCTCCTGTGAATCTTGATGGAGCCTCTTGGGTCCTGGCTCAGATACAATATTCCACTGTAGTTGTCTGCAATGGGTGGAATGAATCCCACACCAGAGCTGGGCTCCAGTGAAAAGATGATAAGGTCTGGTTTAAGAGGCTTGTTTACATCCCATGTGACAAACAATACTTTATTTTATGTTGGATTAGTTGCCTCCTGAAGGAGGAAGAAACTCTGGGGAAAGACAAGCATATTTTGAAATACTGTAAATGTCAGAAACAAACTTGGTTTGGAAGAGAAAATGCAGAGGAATTAAATTGAAAAGAAACGTTATTTTGAAAAAGTCTAAAGAAGTCAATTCGTTTAACAGCTGGTCTGGGACAGCCAGGTAGAAGCAAGCCTTGCAGATAAGGCAGCCTACTAACAGGTGCAAGAAGGGATTGAGACCTGTGGCAATTGGAGAGTCACCAAAACAAAAGATGTTCAGCTCCTTGCCTTGGCTTCATGTGGCTGGCACATCCAGGTCTCAGGGCAGGGATGGGGAAGGAGACAGCTTTCATCCTTGTAGGGAGTTCCTTCTGGGTCCATAAAGACAGGAGGTGACAGAGATATTGTTAATAAGAATCTTGGTCTGTTTCTGTTTGGAATATAACTTTTTGGATGATAAGGCCTCTGACTGACACCAGAGTAATGAAAAAGCATAAGCTTAGAGAAAAGACTAGAAAATGGATAAATGTAGTAAAATGGTTTTGTGTTCTTTAGTTAAGCAAAGGAGTGTTGTTATGGCTAAAAAAGCAAATAAAAATCATACCTCAGCTGATAGTGCTGTAAACTGCTCAGAGTAAAGAGGTTTAGCCCTGAAATTTCAAAAGTTTTGTGGGATTTTCTCTCTGGACATATAACACTGCAGCAAAAAGAGCAAAAGTTTGAGCAATTAAGGATATAAGTCCCTGTGAGGGCTTTGGCTTGTTTTTAATCAATGAAAATCACTTTCTGCTGGTGGTATGTCAACCTGTCTTACAGAGAAGCACCTGCTCTTCCCTAAAATGAACAGGTTCTGTTCATGCATCACCACCACACCACAGATCAGTGGCATCTCAAAACAGGTGCCATGACTTCTAGCACAGCAAGACAACTCAGCAATACTAAAGAACACCCAAAATATCACCTAAAAATAAAAAGAGTGAATTAATTCGAGGGCTGTTGAGTGTAGAGGGGTTGTGCCTGTGCTCTGATGCACTCAAGTGAAGTTAGGAGGACCGTTCTGCAGGCTTGGCTCCAGCTGGGGCCTGAGGGGAGCATGAGGGTCCCTCTTGCAGGGAAGAAGGCACAACTGGTGCTCAATCCTTGCCGTATCTTGCCATCTAGTGGCCTACCAACGCACCAGTCCGAGGCCTCACAGCACACGTCTTTAAAACCCTCATCGGAAGGGAGGGAGGGTGCTGCATGCCCAGGGAAAAGAACACTGAGAGGTGGGTTCTGCCCCTGCATAGGCAAGTCACCTCCATCCTCCCCGCCCGCTCTCCTCTGCCCTTTCTTTCTTCCCTTCAGAGGCTGGCCAGGTGGCAGAGGCTTTGGTCACTCATTGTGACCTTGTCTAGGCTGGAGAGGGCTTTGAAGTTTTACCTTCGGTGTTTCCTGAATAACTAAGTTGGGGGTTAGCCAGCACTGAAGTGGAAAATGGTGGAAACACAGCACGGCTTTTTTTGGGGCCTTGGTGCTACAGGGCTGGGTGGAATAACACCCTCCAGGCTTGAACACCTTGATGTGGTCAGCCTGACTACGGGTGTGCTACCAGCCATTCCCCCATAGCAACAGATAAAATTCTGGCATACACTGAGCAAAAATTTCCTAGTGTAGGCAACCCCCACCCCGTGTGGCCTTCCTTGGTATTTGACGTCTATCTATTCTGTAGCATCCACTCTTTTTGTGAGATTTTACCATCGCTTAACTATTTGGGAATAACTCTCAGATTAGGATGCTGAGCTTGGATGTTGACATCTGTTATAAGAGCAAATGCAGGTGAGTGCACAGGTCTGACAGTTCACTAAATCCCCCATCTGTAGGAGCTGCACAAATTGTTTTATCTGTACACTTTTGGTACAATGAATATATTTCAAGTGTAAACTTCAGAGTATTTTTTTTTTATCGGGGGTTTTTTAGTTAAAACATTTCCCAGAGGAAGTACGATGTTTTGATGCATTTGTCCAAAAATTCCCTGCAAGTAGAAAATGGAAGGCAATAGTATGCTTTCAAAGTCTGGTACTTTCCACCTTACCTTCCACAATAATCAGATAAAGTAAAAACAGGAGATTTCTTTGTCATTTAGATCCTTTCCCATCCCCCACATAGAGAAACTGTAGTGTATCTAAGAGCAGTGGAGTGGGATTACAGGTGATTTCTCTGCCTGTATCAGAGTGCAGTAGGGCCAGGGTTGGCCAGGAGCAGCAGAGTGTCTGGAAGCCAGGACTTGTCCTACCTCTCAGCCAGGAGCAGGGCAGGCAGCAGACACGGGAGGCACCTCTCTGGGGATGGAGACAAAACATCAGTCCTCAGGTGGGGTGTGCTAGCTATCTGTTCAAGCCACAGGTGATTGGGGCACTCTTGGGGACATGGAGAGGATGTTCATTATTATGGACAGAATGAGGGCTTACTGGCTATAATCCCAGCAGCAGGCAGTCTTGATAGGTTAGGTGCTATGCTCCTCACCCATTTGTTGCAAAGAAGAGCTCTGTCTACTGACAGTGGTTGTTTTGGACCAAGGGGACAAGAGCCATCTCCCTCTCACCTACCAAGTGGCCAAAGTGGCTGTGGCTGCTATACTGTCCAGCCAGGCCGTGTAGAGTCCCCAGCATTCATGAGCCTCTCCTATGCTTCTGCACCCTGTATATCTAGGAGCATGTTTGCAGATAACTTTCACAGATTTCAGATAAGTTTTCAAAATTCTAAGCTAAATTTCTCTGCGGTCTGTCTTCAAGATCCATGTCAAAGCATGTGATTCAATCACCTTTGCTGGGATGGGGTTTGCAAAGAATTCCTGTGGTCTCAAACCACAGAGCTTGTAGCAGAAGTATTTGTGACCCAAGTCACCACTGAAAGAGCTCAGTTATATAATATAATCAGTATACATTTCCCTGGTTTTTAAGGTAAAAGTATATTATGTCATCCCTGGGAAGGGGGGAAGGGAGGAAGGGAGGAAGGAAGGAAGGAAGGAAGGAAGGAAGGAAGGAAGGAAGGAAGGAAGGAAGGAAGGAATTTATGTCCCTAGCTCCTCTTTCCACAGTTTTTGAAGTAGGTGTTGGCAGGTATGTCCAAGCCCAGGATTGTCACAACTCCTGGCAAAATAAATGCATACAATTTGAAAATTATGTTCTAGCTGTATAAAGCATTTTCACAATCCTTGTTTCTCTTGACATTGTGGCCTTAAAATTGCTTTTATATTATTAATTGCTTTTATTAGGGTGAACATCTATTACATAGCACCTGTACATTTTCTTACAGTAAGGGGCCTGAAAAATCCCTCTTT
>VYZR01113915.1:16207-34314 GCA_013400675.1 Oxylabes madagascariensis
GAAATCATTTAAAGAGGTATGCTCACAGCCATGCACAATGCAAGGCCACATTAAGGATACAACTTTTCCCAAACATACTTTTCCCCTTCTTTGGAGCAAAATAATTATACCTGAGATGAAAGTTAATGAGTAGGTTCGAGCATTTTTGAGAACCTGGTTTGATGAATGTATGCTGAATTCAGAAAAATTAATATGCCTAATCAAAGTAAGAGTTAATTTCAGGGATTACGTTACTGCACACACACCCATTTACTGGTTCTCAGTACTTACCACTTTTACTTTAAATCAAGATAATTTTGGTATTTAAACAAACAGGTTAAGGCAGATTAAAAAAAAAAAAAACTGCAGTTAAAAGCCTCTAAGTATTAGTACACACCTACACATCATAACACAGTAGAATTACTTTACAGGTATGCTGGATCAATAAAAGCTAAACATAATAAAGAGCTGATGATTATCAAGAGGAGGTACTTAGACATGCTTAGAGGCACAGTACTCCTCTGAAAATCTGACAGCCTTCTGCTAGATCCCAGTTCGGCTGCCTCTCCATACAACACCTCGAGGATGCAGAGGGGACCCTTAAAACAAAACCAGGAAAGAAAACATCAAAGTAGCCACCTGTTCTGAAAAACTGCTTCCACATGTCAGGCATTCACCTGCCAAGGGAGTGGCAAATTTCTTACCTTTCCTGCACTGGCTGGTCCTAATACAACAATCAAGGCTCAAGAGTTAATGATTTCCCTCTGGGAAAGCTCCAGGACCCAAGCTGCAGGGCTGGGCTCTGTAGTTGATCAACACTTGCAACCTGTAATTCATCCAGCCCTCCAATATGAAGCACAGAACCCCTCAGATGAGGCTTGGAGCACAAGCAATATTTTCAGGTTCATTTTTCATTTTCCAGCAGGGCTGGTCCATTTAGTGAGCTCTGAAAGCCTGTATCTTGTTACTGCATCAAGGCTGTAACCAGAGCCAGCTGCTGGCCACAGCCCCAGCACCCTGCACCCCCTGCAGCCCCTTAACCCTGTCATTTCAAACCAGCACAACCCCAAACCTCCTTCAGTTTGTACCCAGGGCCCCATCAGCTAAGGAAAGGGCACAAAGAACTCATCCAGGCTGTGGATTTTGCTGTTTTAACATCACTGTTAAACAACAGATTTTGTTGCCTATTTCTTTTCCCTTCAAAGCAGAAGATTTTGTTTCTAAGGTGCTTTTAAGGCAGATGCTTGTTTACAATTGGTGACTGCTCAGGTAAAAGCAACTGTGACCATTCACAAATCTGTCCTGTTCCAGAGCCTGAGCACATCCATCCAGATTTAATTTCTGGAAGAGCACCTAGTTCTACCTAGATTTGAACCTCCAGTTTCCCATGAGTGCCTGAAGCACTTCAAAATGCAGTCACAGGATGCAATTGAATATATCTGAATATATCTGAAACTGCTGCTTAAAGAGAAAGATTCTGCTTTTTGCTGCAAGCACTGTGTGTTTTTGAATAACTCACAGATGCTCACTAACATGAATTCCATGGGCCAGAAGTCGGCTCTGGAAGAATGCTTCCAGGTGACTGATGAGGCTTAAATATTCTCCTCCTCCTGGCACACCTTTTCCTCCAAACAGGTGTACAAAAACTCCTCTATCTTGCCAAGAGTAGAGAGAAAACAGCGGTTTGATATCACAATGTTAGAACTTGGAAAGCTTATTGTGACTTGCTCCTTGGCAAAAAAAATAACCCACAGGAAAGCTGCAGTCCCAACCAGCACTTTGTATCGGCTTCCCCTCCAATGAGGGGAACTAGGACTGAGCTAGGAGGAACTAGGGCTGAACAGCCAGAGAGGTGCCTCTTCATCAAAACCAAGAAGGGCAGATTCCTCGGAATCAAGAGAAAAACCTAAGACAAATATAAAATAAGTATCTTCCCAGCAGGGTTATTTGAGGCAGGCTCCAAACTCCACTCTCCCCATCATCACTTTACCAAAGAATTTCTACATCATTCCCCACTTTCTGTCTCCTCTGACTCCACCCACAACTGACACCAACTGACCCTTCTGGAGGTTTTGTGTCTGGCACTGTCCAAGTGCACAGCGAGGCCAAATCACAGGATGCACCAGCAACAAGGGAACTGCTCCACACAACCTGGCTCCATTATTCAAGGTATAAACTCTAGGTAGTTCATTCACAATATGTACAAAGAGGCAAAACACCAAGAAAAAAAAAAAAGGAATATATGTACATATATCTTCAGTGCCTGAAATTACTATAATTGACTGATGAATTGCCATTTCTTTTTCCTCATTCATGCACTTAAAATTATTTACTTTCTACCTGTGGTCAGATTCAGACCTTGGAAAAGCCCTAGCCATATATAAAGACCATGAGCAATCTATTTAAACATATTTCCAGGTCTCTGATGTCTTCATGAAACTGAGCAGGCACAACTACAGCACTCTGCAGGTTCAAAACAAAATTAAGGTACCCAAAACAAAATTAAGGTACCCAAAAGTGTTAGCAAGTTATAATCAAGGGCCTCCCCTTTTGCTGCACTTTGGATTTACAGTAACTGCAACACTTTTTAGCTGCCACAGACATTGCAAGCTCCAGTGAGGATGGAGAACACTGCCACTTGGTGGAAAAAGGGGATAGGAAACATTTGCAACTGCTCCAAGTACAAATACTTCCACAGGGATGTTCCATCTCTCCCCATCCCAAGTGAATTTCTTAACAGCATGGCTGGTGCAGTGGAATCAGAGCAGCACACCCCAGCACAGCACTGAGCTGCCTCCACAGCTCCACCTTGCCCAGTACCAGCTGGCTCTACAGCCATGACTTAATATTCAAAAAAACCCAAAAGGTCAAAGGAGACAATTCCCTTTTTCACCTGTGTTTGAAGACATCTCTTAAGGATGACAGGGAAGTCTGAAACTGCTAAGTTTCAGACTCAGTTCAGCTTTGCCTCCCTCCTACTCTTATCAAATCCTCACCTTTCATGCCACACTGGGATGGCAGGAATTACATTTTACCTTTATTTTATTTATTTCCTTTAATTCACATTTTCAGCTCTTGCAGAGTTACTACTGCAGAGTCTACTAAGATACAAAATGCTTTTTATTTTTAAAACATTCATTATCTCTTTGCTTCCTCACTAAAGCTGAAATGGTGCTCTGTGGCCATGTGTGGCTCTTCTCCAGAAGCGCAAAATGCACCTGGACAGCAGCACACAAAACTCACTGAAAGCAAGAGGCTTTTTAAACCTGCCAACACGAAATGTCAGTGACAAATTAAAGCAGCAACCACACAACTCAGTGGTGAGATTTCTGTCATGTATAATTACTCAGATAAGAGCAACTACAGTCTAATTCTGTTCTTTCCCTCTGCCAGACCTATTCTCCACAGCCCTGAAGTCCTACAGCCCCCTTTTAGAGAAGACAGAAATGCAACAGGGCCCTACTACACAACTTCAAAAACTTGATTTACACCAAATTTATCTTCTAAGGAAATCCCATATTTTTATTTCATAGTACACATTTAAATCCAGCAGTTTTTACAGAAACACCTTGCTAGCATGTTTACCAGGGCAAAAATGTGGAAGAAGAAAAATGATAGAAATGAGAGATTCCCTTTTCCTTTCTTTCAAAAAAAAATTCTTTCTTGCAACAAGGAAAGGAGACAATACATTTCATTTCCAAGTGCCTGGGAGCCATTTCACACACTAAGATTTTACCAGCTGCAGTGCAGTGCCGTGCCAAGACTTCCAGCTGTCTGTCACTGTAAATCCATAAGAATATTGTGGGACCTGGAAGAAGGTGCTGCTATAAAACTAATTCAAATAGAATAGAATAGCTAAACACATCCATTTGCCTTCATCTTAGCCTGTCAAAGCCCTGTGGTAAATGGAATTCCCTACAGAATTTTGCTTTGCAGCACAGTCCTGTGGTTTTTATAGCAGAGTTTAAGGACTGTCTGCATCCTTGAGGAAGCTGCTGGATAAAACAAATGCCTTTGCAATTGTTCATCACTCGGCATCCCTGCAAACAGGACTGCTTCTACTGAACAAACATAAAAAATTTACACACAGTTGTCTGTAGTTTCAAATGGATTTGGTCTTTTGTCCTCTAGCTTTTAACCTGATCCATGTCTTCTGTGCTGTTGAAAACCTCGTGTTCAGCAGAAACAAGGTGAAATCCCAAGATAAAGATCATTTCAACTATTTATGATAATAGCTATTATCTGGGGATCTTATTTCACTTTTTAAATTTATCTATGACCTTTACAAAACTGCTTCATTCAGAAGGACAGAGCTGGAGAGAAGTGAATTGATTTTGGCCTTCTGTGGCCTCTAAGAGTACAGGATCATTTATTCATTAAGTTGTTCCAAATGAAGAAATTTTTCCAACTAACACTGGTCATCGAGAATTCTGTACTAGATGCTGCACCTCCCACATCACCGCAAAACAGGTGAGACGCTGTCAGCAAACTTCAGATCTAATGCAGAACATGACCAAATTCATAAAAGTTGACCTTCATTGTGACTCAGCCTGTGATCTGTTAACTGCCTTTGGCAGAAGCCAGAACTAAAGTCAGAAACACAGGTTAAAGCTACAAAAGGTGTGGAACTAACTACAGATCACAAATGAACACCAAGCCATGCTGTTAAGACTTACTCCTCTTGTACTGAGCTTCCCCACCACCACCACACCACACTTTCAAATACCTTTAGGTCACCAGCCTCAGGTTTTTCAGTCTCTGAATCGTCATCTTCCTACAAGACAAGAATTTACAGGATTAAGCTTAAAGAGCAGGCCTGGCAAGTAACTGAACTTAACAGCAAAGGGCATTCAGCAGCCCAGCAGTAGTCCAAAACCCTTTCCACGGAGGGTAGTTTTGCCCCACCCACTCATAACCACCAGAAAACAAGTCCTATAGTCAGGGGATGAAGTGTTTGTTTGGTTTTGGAGGTTTCTGTAGGCAAAAGCATCACTCAGTAGCAGTTGTCCCTACAAAACTCATGCAGCTCTGGAATACTCAGAATTAGACAACAAGAAACAGCAGAACTGGGGAAAAAAGCATTTGTCCTTTGATAATTCTGTCCCCTCCAGTTGGCAGGTGGTGACTGAAGAGCCTCTGTTCGGCAGTACCCACAGAAAAAGCAGCATTTGCAAGACCTGTGATAGTCCCAAGCATCAGCAACACACACAGGACACACAGCTGGCCTGCCACCAAACCAAACGTGCAGGCTTGGAGAGGGTCTGGCCCAGCACCAAGTTCCAGGGATCCAGCAGACACAAGTTCCTCGCTGCTGCAGAGCTCTCGTGCCTTGCTGGCAGATGCTGCGAACCTCCACAGAAGGGAACACTGCTAACAGTCTCCATTTGTAAAAAATTTATTTTATGAAGCAGAAATAAACCAAAGAACCAGGGGAATTTCTGCCCTGTGAGAGCTCGAAATACTGAACACAGCATTGTGTGAAAATCCACAGCAGGTGAGCAGGAAGCTCCAGTTTGATCCCCACTGGCAGAAAACCTGCTGTCCCCTCACTGGGCATCCTCCAGGTACCCCTGTTTCTAGACATAAACACATACTCTGGGTTCAAAACAAGTTGGAGGAGCAGAAAGTGTTTATCATGCCCACACAACTCAGCAAAATGGATTTTTTTCCAAACTTTCCCACCAATGTCAATGTTGGCCTCAAAACAGGAACTTGGTGTTTCAGCTTCAAAAAGGGAAACAAAAGAAAACGTGAAATGAGAGGTGCAACTGAAAGAAAGAGTTTACAAGGGATTGCCCACCTCAAAGTATTGGCACATGAGCCAGTTCTGACAAGGCAAGCTAGAGACTGACCACACAATAAGATCAGTAAGTTCTAGTTGACTGAATTAAGATGCCTCTCTTACAGATGTGAGAAAAAATCTCCTTCACTTCAGCTACTCTCCAGCTTCCCTTTCTGAAAGATGCACATATGACAATAATTCAGCCCAGACTGTCAAAGGTTAATTACAGTGAGTTTGTAACTAGAAAAGAACCAAATAACTTGGTATTTACCACAAATGAGATTGCTCTCCCCTCTACAGTCTCTATTATATAGATAAAAGTTATTTTCATCAAAACAATAATGGGTTGAATTATCCATGTTGCAGACAATAACTGAAACAGCTCTCAAAAACTTCTGACCTTGCAGGGAGTAACAACATTAACAAACAAAGCAGCATTACTGAGAACTGGCTTTGAATAAAAACAGAGGCTTTTCAGTCACTGTTAGAAGTAGTTACAACACCCACTGGGTTGTACAGAGCAAAGCACAGGACAGCCTGAGTCCACCTCATTCTGCTTTCTCAAAACAACTCATAACCCCCATGAGTTACCAGCACAAGCAATGCCAAGGAAGTTTTCAAGTCTGCTCAGAGAATATTTAATGGAAAAAAAAAAAAAAACAAAACCAGGGAAGTAATTTGTGCAACCTGCACTGTAACCACAAACCTATGCAAGAGCCACTGGCTGGCACCAGAGTGATTGAGTGATTGTCATTTCCTGAACAGCAGCTGCAGCCTGCACCAAAAGCTGTGCATGCAAGAAAGCCACTCCATTTCCAACCCCTTTACAATAATAACTAAACACAGCTGACCGTGGCAAGCACCTGGATCACACACAGGGCTTCCTTTGAACTAGACAGACTTCACTGAAACAGAGCCTAGAAGTGCTGGACATAAAAAGAAGAATCACCGAAGCAGTAAAAAAGCTTCGCTGCTTTGCTAAGGGAGACACCAGGGGCAACAGAACAGAACTTAAAGTAGGAACAAGAGACTGAGGAATTTCTTGGCTTCTACTTGAGCAGACAGATGGCAGAAAAGAGTGTCTCCCAAGAGACTGATCTAACACACAAAGCAGATTTCAGTGAGGAAAAGTTATACGAGTAGCCCTGGGTTTTTTGCTATGTTGTAGAAGAAAGAACTGGAAGAGGGAGAAGATAACACAGTGGTAAGAAAAAGGGTGACAATAAAGAAAGGAGATGAGAACTTTCCCTTTTCCCCTCCAAACTTATTATTCCACCACCCGAGACGCAGAACTACACATCCCTCTGTGTGATGCAGCTGCATTCACAGACTGGGAGCTCCTGTTTCCCTACACTGCTGTTATCTCAGAATTCAGGTGCTGTTATCTCAGAATTCAGGTGCTATCAGACAGTGCCATGCACCTGTGACAGACAAAAACCACCCACACGGAGACAGGACACTGTTACATCAAGGTGACCTGATGCAAGGAGTGGATTGAGCTACACACAAAAGAATAATTTAAGACAGCACAGAAGCTTATTCTTTTTAATCCACCAGCTGGAAGTGTGGTCCTCTTACAAGGTTCTTATATGTTAACTATGTTTAAGGAATAGCTTTTATTTGGAGTGGCTGTAACAGCCTTTTTCCCATGAAAGAGTACAACGACACCAACACAGTAATGAGCAACACGAGCTGTGCAAAGCTGCTGATGGGTTTCAGGGCAAATGCTTTCTACTTGAAAACAAAGTGCAAAGGAGTAGGTGAAAAGTGCTGAAACCCACACCAGGAGTCAAATGTTCCAGGTTCCATCACGGGTGGCCATTCGTGGTTTTTATTTGAAAAAGAAAAGCCTCTACAACCTGTGCGAGGGGTCAAGACAAGCTCCCGGAGCAGGGAGGTACTTACTGACTGCCTGCTGTTCTCGTCGTCCTCCTCTTCGTACCCTTCCTCGTCCCCATCCAGGCGGGTAAAGTCATCTTCTCCGTACCCAACTGAGACTAGGCCTCCTTTCTCTCCTAAGGAGGAAGAGAAAGGGAAAACGGTGAGGAAAGGGGAGGTGGCAGCGTGCGGGGCCTTCCCTTCACACAGGGGAAAGCGCCAGGCCGGCGCGGGCCGCGCGGGGGAACGCTGGCGGCGCAGCCCACCGTCCGTCCCGGCCCTCTGCCCGCCCTCACCCGTGGGCGCTCCCCCATCGCTCCCCGCCGTGCCGGCCTCGCTGTCCGACTCCGGGTCCGAGTCCTCGGCATAAACCGCCAGCGAGGAGAGAACGCTGCGCTTCGCCGCCGCCATCTTCCGCCCCGGCCACGGCGCGCTTCCGGCGCGCGGGGATGACGCAGAGGCGCTGTCGCCATGGCAGCGCTGCCCTCCTTCCGCCCTCAGCGGGCTCCCGGCGCCCCGGGGGAATCCCGCCCGGGCGGCCGGGGGAGAAACTGCCCGGGGAGCTCTCGGCCGGAGGGGAAAACCCTCAGCGAGGCGGGGCGGAGCGCCTCGGGGGAGGAGAGGGGATGGAAAGTGCGCGGGCTGGCCCTTTAATTGGAAGCTTTTGACGTCATTTTGTGGCGCCGCGACAGCACCTGCCGGGTGTGGAGCGAGCGCGGAGGGTGGGGGCCGGGACAGGGGACACGGGACAGGGGACACGGGGGTGCAGGGACACCGTGGGAAGGGAGGGGGCGGGTGGGAAGGAGCCCCGTGCCCCCACGCCCCCCTCCGTGCCGGGTGCGGGCGGGTTTGGGGGGCGCTGAGGCCCCCTCGCCACGAGCCCCGTCTGCCGTGCCCCATGGGGAGGGGGCTAACCCCGAGTAAACGCACTGTGGCCTTCTCCAGTGAGGAGGGTCTGGATGGGCATCCCTGAGCGACCCGAAAAAAGGGGGAGCGTGGCAGGGAAGGCCTGGGGGAGGTCGTGCAGGTGGCAGGGGGTCGGGGCAGGCCTCGGGCAGTGTCCGGGTCCAGCTCAGGTTCCTCTCGCCGTTCGCAGCGTCCTGAGGATGAGCGGGAAGGCTCCCCCGGGCCTGGAGGGCAGGGTGCGGAAAACACTGCACAAGGTCTTCGGGTTCGAGTCCTTCAAGACTTCCCTGCAGGAAAGTGCGACCATGGCTGTGGCGAGAGGTGAGGCTCGGCATGGCAGACGTGTGGGTGTCCATCTCCGTGCGGGGGTGACGCTGCAGGAGTTGCTGCTGTGTCTGCTGTGAACAGACGTCACCTGGACTGAGCAGGAACGCCCAGCCCTTCACACCCTCCTCTGCTCTGAGGTGGTTTTGGTGGCCCAGGAGCACATGCAGCACACGAGCTCTGCATCTTCTCCTGTCATTTGTTTGGTAACGACGTCACTGCATCATCCATGGAAATGGGAAATGGGAAAGTGCAGCATTGTTGGTGTCTTTTCTAGTTGTCTTCTCACAGCTGGCAGCGTGTTTGTAGTCAGATGGCAGCAAACCTGTTAACATTCAGACGTTTTCAGAGTAAAACTGTCCTTGTGTTAAAGACAATACCAGTAGAGGATTTGATTTCTTGGCATAGCTGAGATCCTCAGAATCATGGGGCCATTATCAGAAACATTTCTGTGCTGGTGTTGACACATGCCTCAACAGCCAGCTGGGGGGAATAGGCAGCTCACAGAAACAAGCTGCCAGCTCCCCCAGCAGCTCTCTGAGTGTGAATCAAACAGTGCCCAGTTCAGTTTCCATCTATCACTATTCATGGTTGACAACAGACCTGTCAGAAGTGGAATTCTGTGTGTAAGGTGTCTCTGCCTGTTAACCTGGTGTCACTGGCACCTTTCTGGCTTGAATTGGATCCTGGTTAGTGCAGGAGCAGTCACTCACTGTAGAATATTACCAATGTGGTTGAGATTTCCAACTCCTGTTTCATGTGAGAGGCCTTTCTGGGATAAGCTTTAAGAGGATGTGTTGAACTTCTGTCATGGGGCTGGTAATGTGGTAGGTAAAGGTCTGTAAAACGAGTGAAGTCAGCTTTTCTGGAGGAGATTCAGCATGAATAACTTTACTTCTCTTTATCTTGGTTTCTGTGTATCTTCTGGTACTTTTGTACAGCTGCCTCTAAATGTTTACAAAGCAATCTGAGGTTCTTTGAAGGAAACCACTGCTGGCATGCAAAGCATTGCTGTGCTTTTAGAACTGAACTGAAGTGTTTTGTTGCTATGCCACCTGGTACATGGACACATGTGCTGTTTCTGCCCACCCCTCCAGCCCCAGCCCCAGGAGCTCAACACCACTCAGAGGCCTTGAGATTTCTTCTGTTGTTTTTGCAGGAGAGAAGGATGTCTTTGTATGCATGCCCACAGGGGCAGGGAAATCCTTGTGCTACCAGCTTCCTGCAGTTCTGGCAGTGGGCATCACCATTGTCATTTCACCTCTGATTGCATTGATTCAGGTAACTGTCTCCTGTTAGCTGGGGAACAGCAGTCAGGGAAGGGGTTGGGAGACTCTGGAGGCACAGCAGCTGCTCTCTTGTCTTTCTGCTGCTGACTGCCTCTGGATTCTCTTCATGTCTCAGTGTGCTTTCCTTACCCTGGGGTGGGTGAGGACAACATAGTATCTCTAGTTTGATACTTTGCATTTCTCTAAAAGGATGGTTTTGCCTTTAATGATAACCAGGTGGTTTTTATAATTAGGCCTTTCTCCATTTTCTCCAGACATAAGCAGCAAAGCAGAGTAACTCAAATGCACCGAAAGATGGATCTTCCCCCAGAAAAAAACCTGCCACTTTATCTACAAAGCAATAACTCCAGGAATGATGAAGTTGCCTTTGAAGGCACAATTCATTCTGCATCAAAATGTCTTTTCATTGCAGTCAATCTGTGATGGGAAGAAGCTGGTTTAGCAGAGCTGCTCCATGAGCACTTTCATCTGTGAGACTTTTTTTCCTTTTTTCCTCTCTTTTGCCTTTTCTACTGTTTCATCACCTGTTGGGAGAAACAATTCCCTGTAAAAGCAGCTGTGGCATTGCTTAGACTTGTGTAGACCATTAGCACTGCCTGACATCTGGTGCTGCGGGCTGCTGGTTTGGGATTTGTTATTTGTGGAATTATTTTAACACCTTTACAGTCTCACTGTAGTACACGTTAAGAACGGTAGCAGGCTTGGTGATACTTCTCAGAAAGATGCTATAAAGAGTGAATTTGTTCCAAGTGTGAGGATTACTGATTTAATTCCAATATGGCCAATATTAGTGAAATGGAGTTTAAGATACACCATTGATAAGAGACTTACAAATATGTTGAGATGGGCTCGGTGAGTCTTAGGGGAAAGAGCTGGAGTAAAGCCCCAGAGTCTTCTCATCAAGCCCTGAGAAGGGGTTGCTGTGCCTGAAATGATCATGATGCGTTTCAGTGTAGCCAAACTTCAAGAGTTCAGCCTGTGCAGTTCATTACAGGGAAGGCTGAGGGGTGACTGTGAACAGAAGACAGAAACAGACATTAAATCAATGACTGAAACCAGATATTGAGTAAAATAATGAGATACCTGTTTTTCAGGACTCTTCATATCCTGAAATGTCAGGTGCTAGTCAAGTGCAAGTGAGCAGGGGACAGGGAAGTAAATTTGTATGGCCAGTGTTCGTCTGGACGTGATGCCACGTTTTCTTCTTGGTTGTCATGACACAATTCTCATCCATGCTGCAGTGGTGATTTGCGTGATCCTTGTACTTTGTCCTGTCTCAATTGTGTTAGGACATCCTTCAGTTATTTTGGAGTGAACTGCTCCCTGTTCTTGCAGGGTAGGAGTGTTCATTTTCCATCTGTGACAACTCCATGGTGTAAATACTGAGATGTGTTCAGGTCATGGTGCCTGTGATGAGTTGTTTTGCACAGATCCCTGCTAGTGTTCCCTAGCAGCAAAAAGACTGTCTTAAAGTGAATGGGTGCACAAAAATGCAGTTGAATGTAAGAGCTGGATGGAGCTCACAGGTGAAGAAAAAGGCATCTAGAACTGAAATTGTAAATAACAGGACTGTAAGTGTGTGTTGTCCTGGGATTTGATCCAGGAGGTGGAAGCTGGGGCCTCACCTGGGTCTCCCTACTAATCTCTCTTGGTGCTGGTGACTTTCTTTATTCTCATTTGATTTTCATTTCTATTTTGTATTTACTCCAGGATCAAGTGGATCACCTTCTGGCTTTGAAGATCAAAGCCTGCTCTCTGAACTCCAAGCTGTCTGCCCAGGAGAGGAAAACCATCCTGGCTGACTTGGCAAGTGAGAAGCCTCAAGTAAAGCTCCTGTACATCACCCCAGAGATGGCAGCTGCCTCTTCCTTCCAGCCAACACTGAACTCCCTGGTGTCCAGAAAGCTCCTGTCCTACCTGGTGATTGATGAAGCTCACTGTGTGTCGCAGTGGGGACACGATTTCCGCCCCGATTACCTGCGCCTGGGCTCGCTGCGCGCCCGCGTCCCCCACACCCCCTGCGTGGCCCTGACTGCCACCGCCACCAGGCAGGTCCAGGAGGACGTGGTGGCAGCGCTCAAGCTCAAGCAGCCGCTTGCCACCTTTAAGACTCCTTGTTTCAGATCTAACTTGTTCTATGACGTGCAGTTCAAAGAGCTCCTGACTGATCCGTACGCCAACCTGAAGGATTTCTGTCTGAAGGCACTTGAAGTGAAGGGCGCCACTGGGGTAGGTTTTACACGTTAAGAACAGTAGCAGGCTTGGTGATACTTCTCAGAAAGATGCTATAAAGAGTGAATTTGTTCCAAGTGTGAGGATTACTGATTTAATTCCAGTATGGCCAATATTAGTGAAATGGAGTTTAAGATATACCATTGATAGGAGACTTACAAATCGGTTGAGATGGGCTCGGTGAGTCTTAGGGGAAAGAGCTGGAGTAAAGCCCCAGAGTCTTCTCATCAAGCCCTGAGAAGGGGTTGCTGTGCCTGAAATGATCATGATGTATTTCAGTGTAGCCAAACTTCAAGAGTTCAGCCTGTGCAGTTCATTACAGGGAAGGCTGAGGAAGAAAACTAAACTGAACAAAATCTACCTTAATCTTATCCTAACCTTCTAGGGGTTGCTGGGGTCTTGACAGATCTGTGGCAGGAAAGGAGGAGGTCCCAGGAAGGAAAGTGCTAGTGTGTATTTTTTAAGTCCTCTAAAAGCGCACACATATTTTTTTTAGTTCCTCTAAAACAGGTGGAATGTGAAGGCTGTGTTCCTGTCAGAGGTGTCCTCAGAAGGGGGTTAGTCTAAAAGAAAATTGATTAGGAATATGGAACAAGCATTTCCACTCGGTTTGTCACATCCTCTGTGAGCATTGTGTGTTTGTGCTCTGCTCTTTTAGTGTGGTGAGGGTGAGCAGAAGCATTTGAAGTGTTGAATTCCCTGCTCTTAACACTAATTCTCAAAACAACTCTCTCCAGCTCAGCTATAACCTCTGCACCTGGGTGTGTTTGTGAGATGCTTCTTGCCTTGTGTCTACTAGGAGGATGAGGGGCTGTATTTGCAACTTTGTTGTTTGACTTCAGGCAGTGTCTGGCCTTTGTCTCCCAGGTGTACTCGGGCTGTGGCATTGTGTACTGCAGGATGAGGGATGTGTGTGACCAGCTGGCCATTGAGCTGAGCTACCGAGGGCTGAAAGCCAAGGCCTACCATGCAGGTACTGGAGTCTGCATCTCTCACTAGCTGGGAGAACTGAATTCTGCCACCTGGGTTGGGGCTACCTAGAAAAGAGCTTTCTAGGCATGCTCTGCACTCTGTGTGATGCTCACACATCAGGTCTTGTGAGGTAAGTGCAGGCCCTTCACCACAATGGCATTCCCTTGTCTCCAGAACTGTTGGTTTTATAGGATCTTTCATGGCCTGAATATAATAACTGCTTTTATCTGTTGCTGACTTCTGCTTGGTCCCAGACCAGTTTAAACACTGGGAAGAGAGGAGTGTGTGCATCAGTCAGTTTTAGTGAGGGAATTGGCCTGCAATGGGGGAATGGATAAGAAAGAAAACCCTCTTGTTTCTTTCCTTCTTGCTTTTTTGGGGGTTTTGTTTGGTTTGGGGTTTTGGGTTTGTTTGTTTGTTTGTGGGGTTTTTTTGTTTGGTTTTGGTTGGTTGGTTGGTTGGTGGTTTTTTTTGTTTGTGGGGGATTTCTGGTTGGTTTTGTTTTTTTTTTTCTTTTTTGGGGGGTGGGGTTTGTTTTGGTTTGGTTTTTTGTGGTGTCGTTTACTTTCTTTTCCTTCCCAGGGCTCAAGGCAGCTGACAGGACTTCTGTCCAGAATGAATGGATGGAGGAGAAGATCCCTGTCATTGTTGCAACCATTAGTTTTGGAATGGGAGTAGACAAAGCAAACGTCAGGTGTGTGAGGCTGGGTTGTTGTGCACCATCAGAGACTGAAACCTGAGCAGGGGGAAGGAAAAGTCTCCAACTCTGTTACCTAATACACCTGCCTCAACTGCCTGATGAACACTTGTTTAAACCAACAAAACCAGTGCTGGAAGACTTTTTTCTTAAAAGCAGCAAAACCAAACCTGGGAGGGCTTTGTAAAGGCATTAAACACAAGGCAGCAGAGCTCCTCTTTGCCAGCCATCCTCAAAATCAAGAAAATCGGAGGAATGCTTTTCTGCCACACCCTCCAGGGTTTCAGAAAGAGCCATCTCAGTGCAGTCACAGCTGTCTCTTTCACTTCTCTTAGTGCAATAACTGCTGTTTAAAAGCAGCAGAAAGAAAATCCGCACCTAAAATAATTCATCCACCCTCTATTAAAATAGTCAGAGCCAGCTGTTTTTGGAGATCTGTTGCAATGCAATGGGGAAAAAATAGCCCTTCACAAATGGCAATCGCCATATAAAAATCCAGCTCCAAGGACAGAAACTTTGCACATGGTTTCCATTGCTGTTCCTCTGAGATTGCTGTCCCCATAAGGGCCCTGTGTTAGAATTCCTGCCCTGCAATATGGCTGTGCTGAGTTATTACTGTGATCACTTACTAGAGGGATAATTTAGGTGCAGCTCAGACAACACCCACAACAGACCTGATCTATAAAATCCACGTACAGAAGTTGCTCTGAATACTGTGAGGGAAGGGCAGGATATCACTGTGCCAATCCCATCAGTTCACAACTGTGCCATCCCTCTGCCTGTGTCACTCTGCTGCCAGGAAACAGGATCCCATAGCAGTGACAATTTTACTCCTTGATGCATCTTTCCAAACAGAAGTGAAGAGTCTCCTAGGACATGAATTAATGACCTGCTGAAGCCACCCTGCCCTGTCCATTGGTCATTAAAAAAGGCGAAGAGTAACCGAAATGCATAGGGCGGACTGAAAGTGAAATATAGCTGAAATATGCTGTAATCGTGATAGTTTACAAGGAATGGAGTTAAAATGACTCTTTACAGGATTTTTAAAAAATAACTTAAAGAACATTATACCCAAGCCTAGTTAACAAGGCACAGCTGCTTAGCCTTTGCTCCGTGTTGGCAGATTTCTGAGTATTCATGCATATGTTATCAAACAAGATCAGGTCTGACAACTTCTGGAGGTGACTCTTCTGGACAAAAGGGAAAACAGAGGTGGTGTCCCTTTTGTTTCTGATGGAATCTGCTCCTCTGTCTTCAGTGTTAATTCAATTCTGCTTAAAATTATTTATCAATTTCTTCAGCAAACTTCCCAATGGGATTTAAATGTTCTGATGCTTCCTGCTTAGCCTGTTCCTGGTCTGTTTGTGTTTGAAGAAACATATTTGCTTGTTATTCTTATTTAATCTTTAGCTACACCCATATGCATCATACTTGCCCTTGGGTCATGCTGGCTTTGAGGAAGATTTGAAAACATTGGCAGCATTACTGTGCTGTCCAATTCTCTCAAAAACGGGTATAAGCGGAATTGCTGAATAGTCAGGTACAAGCAGGTTTAAAGCAGTCTTGCAGTGCTGTGTTGAAAACCTTCCTGCAGAGATAACATAAAATTTAGTAATGATTCTGTAGTCATATTTGCTGGTTAGGAAGGTTGCCTTCATCTGAGAAGCACAGTGAGGCGGAATTTCCCATAGAGATTTTGGCTAAGTGTCTTTTTAAAATAAAATATTTGAAAATGTGTTTCATAATGGTGCAGTTGTGTCCTACAAAATAAATACGACTTTTTTATTAATGCTGTATTTTATGGTAAAATCTCCCGAACTCCTTATTTCAGTGTCTTTATTCTCAGTCTGCATAGCTGCACAGTTGTATGCATGTTTGGGATACTGATGTGCTCATTCTTTTCCATTAATTTGGAGTGGCATCCTGCTCACATGCTGTCCAGGTCCATTTATTTTCTTACAGCTCTGTTGCTTTCCATGTCTTGTGTGTTAAGAGGACTACAACTTCAGTGTACAAATTCTCTTGCTGTGCTCAATCCTCTTTTATGTTTTGCTGCCCTGTTTTTTGCTGTTGTTGATGCCCACGAACACCACACTGGTGTGTGCAGTGCTCTTGAGAAACCTGCAGCCTCATGCTCCCTGTTTTACCACATGCAGATTTGTTGCCCACTGGAATATTGCCAAGTCAATGGCTGGATATTACCAGGAGTCTGGCAGAGCTGGGAGAGATGGAAAACCATCCTGCTGCCGCCTCTATTACTCAAGGAATGACCGGGATCAAGTCAGCTTCCTGATCAAGAAGAATAATCTGAGCAGCTCTGCTCCCTGTTTTACCACATGCAGATTTGTTGCCCACTGGAATATTGCCAAGTCAATGGCTGGATATTACCAGGAGTCTGGCAGAGCTGGGAGAGATGGAAAACCATCCTGCTGCCGCCTCTATTACTCAAGGAATGACCGAGATCAAGTCAGCTTCCTGATCAAGAAGGAGCTCTCTAACATCCAGGTGAGAGCTGCAGAACAGTACCCACCTGCCTGGATACACTGCCTTGGCTCTGGTCTGGTTTGCCTGCAGTAACCTCTGAATGTGAAAAGATGAAATGAAATTTTCTGTGTCTAGAGCCCCATTTCAAGGGATAGCTGAAGGAAGGGAAGCAGGGAAGGAAAAGGCTGTCAGAGCCAGCTGTATTAGAGAGGAATGGGTGAGCAGAAGTTGGAGCAGAGACAGGGAGGCGTCTGTAGCTGTTTGCCGTGTAGCTCAGAAGGGTTGGATTTGATCATTGCTAGAGTTACTCTATCTGTGTATTTAAATTGAAGACTACAGTTCTTTGTCCCGTCTACTTTCAGGAAAAAAAAGGCACCTTAAAAGAGTCTGACAAAGCTGTGATGACAGCTTTTGATGCCATTGTGAACTTCTGCGAGGAGCTGGGGTGAGTGCATTTCTTTCAAACACCACTGTTAATGCTAGGGAAAACATGCCCTGCTCTTCCGAGAAACTGTTACAGCTGAGATCCTGTGTGTGTCCCTGAGAAATCTCTCATCACTCCCACCTCTGAGTTAACTGAGATGTTGGTCTTGGAGTCTGACCAAGTCAGGGGGATGTTTAACTTCTCTGGTGATGCATTTTACAATATCCTGTCTTTGATGATGGGTTGACTTAGTTGCATTTGCTCTTGTTTTGACTCTCCTCCTTCAGTCCAACATCCCTATCCTAAGGGGGCAAACAGAGAGCCATGGGATGGAAGCATTTAAAGTTTCTGTAAATCTCAAGTGTCTCCACTCAGCAAAGTGTCTGTGATTCGTACTGACCTTAGAAGGACCTGATGGTGCTTAGAATGTTTCAGAAACAGGCTCAAATTATGGATGTGCCCAATCTAAATGCAGACTAGCAACCACAACATGCCTTGTTCAGGTTTAGTTCATGCCTTGTATGCTGTAATTGTACTAACTGCTGTTCTATGCTGGATAAGATACCAAAGCTATAATTTTGCCAGGAAGAGAGCAGTATATGTTCACTAACTGAAAATGGTCTTTGTGTGTCATACTTACAAGTTCTTAATTTTGTTTTATTTTTCACACATGGGTCTAGGATGGCTTTTTCAGCATGAATATAACACGTCCTGCTTTTCTGGTGCCTTGGTGAGAGTGTTCTCTCCTTGTCATGTTTGGCAGACAAATCCTGCGTTTATGGGACAGTCTTGCTCATAGTGAAGAGCCCTGGGGCACTTGAAGGGGCACTTCTTTGCCCAAAGTCAAGGTGATGCTGTGAACTAGCTGCTGGGAGACTTCTTGTTTTAAGAATTCGATCCACTTTTCTGAGGAGTTCTGCTCCTTCTGGGGTGTCTTCCCAGCTCATGGCTATTGTGGCTGGGTTTTATATAATCATAGAATGGTTTGGGTTGGAAGAGTCCTTAAAGGTGACCTAGTTCAACCCCCTGCCATGGGCAGGGACACTTTCCCCTAAGCCAGGTTGCTCCAAGCCCCATCCAACCTGGTCTTCCAAGGGATGAGGCATCTATAACTTCTCTGGGCAACCTGTGCCAGTATCT
>VYZR01113915.1:40034-58594 GCA_013400675.1 Oxylabes madagascariensis
CAGACAAGTGTGTAGAAATTGGCCCCCTCTACATGGTGGCTGGTCCTCTGCTCCAGAAAGCCACCTGAATCCTTTAGAGGATTGCTTATTTTTCTTTCCTTCCCTTTCTTTGACAGTGCTGTGTTTATTCTGTTTCTAATTCAGGAACTCACAGTGGCTGAGATAAGACAGGAGCCATTTTGTTCCTCTGTCTGGTATGTGTCAGTGGTTTAACTTGTACCACCACTGGGAAACATGCATTTGTGGCTTTTCCTGTTGAGATAAGGCCTGGCAGCTTGTTCCCAGTGACAGCAACCTGTCAGCCCTTGGTGTATGTCCAGCCTGCCAAGCTTCCCCCTGTCTTAGCACAGGCTGGCTCCGTGCTGCTGGCACAGCCCTCAATGGGATGCTGTTAATGTCTGCAGCTGGCACAGTCTAGCACAAGCCTGGAAAGAAAGTCAGCTTTGTTCTTCCCCGGGTCTTGTGACTTAATCTAGATACAAAAACATCTGTTGAGTCTGTCTCTGCAAAAGAGGTTTTGAGGCTCCTGATTCCACTTTGATTGCCACTCGTTTGTGGGTGAAATGAGCAAAGAGTTACGTGACAGGAGGTTGGTGTGATGCACTTCTGAGTGTTTAAATAGATGCTGTGCTTGAGATTGTTTCCCCCTAACATGTTAGTTGGCAGTGAAAGCTTTGGGACAGTCCAATAAATTTTTTTCTTTTTAAACTTTGTTAGTCTCAGTGTATGCAGTAGCTCAAGCTAGTACAGTCTGCTCTTGGCAGTTGTCAATTTGAGTCGCAAATATTTATTTCTAAAGAACATCCTCATTTTCTACTGGAAAGTTTTTATTAATTTAAAAGTAACACTGGTAGTTTCAGGGATTTTATTTTTCTTATAATTCTTAGACTATTCACAATGTCTCTGGCTGCAGATATATTCCAATGTGCAGCAGTACAAAAATATCAAATACCTAGATCTGGTTCGTTGGCAAAAAATAAAGTGCATTAAATACATAAGAAGCCTTTTACTAATATGGGTGCAGGCAACAGAGAAAATACATTTCTTTACAGAGTTTTCTTTATTTTCTGTACCTTCTGAAGTGTAAAGAGTATTTTAAAGCCCACTGTTAAAACCTTGATGATTCTGTTGTCCCTAGCTAGATGTTGACTTTGGTACACATGCTTAGTTGGGATACAGAGGCAGAAGATGACTTCTCTATATGCATGTAATTTTTTATAACTTCTCACAGAGGTGGCTGGTCTCCCATTTGGGGCTGAAACACTGCTGGTTCAGAGTTTAGTGCAGAATTGTGGCCTTCTTGTGCTGTGCCAGTTATGGAAGTCGTGGCCTGTGCCACAGCCTTGTACGTCCATAAATCCCTTTCGGAAGTTCACCGGAGTGTAAACCAAACATACACAGTGGCTGCAGCATGGAAAAGGGATTTATTTGCACTTGTTAACTCCAGCCCAGCAGCCCATTCTTGGCTCTGCTGTGTCACTGTGCCCGCTGCTGCAGTCAGATGCTGCACACATACCCTGAAGTGGTGGCTCCCATCATGTGTCAGTCCTCTGAAATGCCTCTGTGCATGCTCATAAACACAACCCTGGCATCGTGTTCATGTCTACTAAAATAAACTGCACACAGTGCAGGGAGTCAGGCACACAGATCCCTCAAATAAAGATTGGGATTTGTTCATCTCCTGGAGCTCCCATGCTCTACAAGAACCATTCATCTGCGATAAGCAGAAGAGTAGAACCACAGCGGATGGCAAGGGAGCATGTTGAGCAGAGAATGATCAAAATAAGCCATAGGATTAGTGAGATTGATTCCTGAACTTTTGCCTTCATCTTTCTCTTCACAAAGATTCTGTTTCCACATGATCTGGTTTTTTCTTTGGCAATTTCCCATCATTGTATCACCAATGAAATGACACTGTGGGCAGTCGTTACCAGCTGTACCCAGAGCCTCAGCTGACACATCTGGATCAGAAGGTCCACCATTTGTTGTTTTCAGCAGATATCTCAGCTAAACTTGTCTCCTGCAGCAGGTTTGGCCTTGATCCACGATGACCTGAGCAATTGGACCTCCCAGTGGTGTCAGTGGGTTTTGCTAATACCCAGTACCATCCTTCTGGTGAGGAGAGCAGGCAGTGCCTTATGTGTGGCTGTGTGCATGGCCTCTGCTTTGCTCCGTGGCTCCATGTCCCAGAGGGGATCCTCAGCTGGCCCAGCTGCAGGGCTGTCTTTGGGAAAGCTGTCTCTTTTCTCAGCAATCTGTGTCCATGCCCCCCCACCCCATCCTTGCCCAGAAGAGGGAGACAGTGATGGTAAAGAAGCTTTACTTTTCTGGTCACAGTGGTGGCAGTCACAGAGAGAAGGAATTCAATGCTGTGATTTCTGGTCCTTTGAGTCATGTTAATTAATATTGTTATTGCCATTTTCAGCGGGCTGGTGTGGAAAGTCATTCCCATAGCACTGAATCATGATGTCCATGCATGTCCTCGGTAGCAGGTTGTGTCACTTCATGAATGGGCAGCTGGGCGGACTTGGCTCTTCCTGTGTCTGGGGTCAGGGTGTCCATCACAGCCACAGCAGCTGTAGCAGCAGCAACTGCAGGCAATGATCGTGAGCACCAGCACAGTAACTGGAAAGAGAAATAAAGGATATTGCTTCATAGCATAGGGATAATCCCTGCAGAGTAATCCTGTGTCTCCTCCAAGTTGTTTGGTGAGCAGCAAAATGAGCAAAGCCTGGTTTCTTGAGATTTTTTTTTGCCCTATATCCCCATCTTCCTCATCCTAAATTCCTGCTCCTTTTTATTGGTTTTTCATTTAATCTGGACAGTCATTACCAGGCATTTCAAGACCTTAAGAGCTACATTCCAAACCCTGTGAGGGTTTCTTTACCCACTTGAAGGGTTGTTGTTTGGGAGCTGACATGCAGTACCTAAGCACAGCTATGTGCCTGGAAAGGACAAAAATCCAGCTTTGGATTTTTGAGTAACCAAACTTGAAGGAGTTTGAGTTTGAGGAGCATTTCTGAAGAGTGAGTTCAGCATGCTCTTTAAGCATAGAGACTCATGATTGGGTTGTCTTTACTCTTCTATATTTAGCTTGAAAAAATAAGGTACTTCAAATGCAGAGGTTTGTTTCACAGAACAGTGGGCTAGCTTACTGTCCTCTACTCTAGCCAGGATGGTTGGTGTTAGCAGGGATGTGTTAGTTTATCTGGATTAGAAAAGGTTTACAAGTTCCATCCTGCAGAACTTGTAAGAGTGTGAGCATGCCTCTTTGTGTGCATGTGATCTTTTAAAGCCTGGACCTGGGCTGCCAGGTAACCAGACCTGTGGGGAACCAGATGTAGGGATGAACTAAATAAAGCAGCAGGTGTGACTGTGAATTCCAGCCCAGGGAGGAGTGTCCAGCTGATACACACCCTTCCTTTTGGCCCAGAGCAAGCCCTGTCTTTGAGGAGCAGGGCCTGTCTTCCTTCCTGCTTGTTTTCCCATTGTATAAACAAACTTCATCCCCCTTGATCCAGCAGTTTTCTGTTATTCCTTCCATGTCATCCCCACACAGAGCAGCAGGAGGGATCTTGCCATTATCAGAGGAGAATAAATAGGCTCATCTGAAGCATATTGGTTTCCACTCAGCCAATACAGGAATGACTCAGAGTCTCTCTTAAGTGTCTTCTGTGGCAAGAAGATGCTCTAATACCATTTGTCATAAACTATCTCCTATGCATCAAAACATTACAGCAGCTCTGGGTTGGTTAAAATATTGCTGATTTAACTGACATTTAGAATGGGAGCTTTGGGGAAAGCTGTACTATTGCCTATCATGCCCTGCAATCATGTAGGGGTACATGGCTGACTGTTAAAAAATTACCTAGGAATTAACCTGGGTCTCAGAGCACAGCCTAGAAAACAACAGCCAACACCACCAACCCACCTACACAGCCTGTGGAGCAAGTTGCCCCCATAGGACAGGAGGGAAATTCTGACACCCCTTTGCCTCCACCCACAAACTCACCAATAAACAGAAGAACCACAGAAAAGCTGACAATCTCCACTGGCTCAGCCTGGGGTAGTTTCTGGAGCTTAAGGAGAAACTTCTCACCAATGTCTTGAACTTCCTTCAGAAAGCCTTCAGCAGACATTCTGTCACAACCTCTCCAGGCTTTATGCTGCGGGAGAACCAAACAGAGAATAAACTTTTTCACTGACTAATGCTAGGGAGCTGCCAGCCTTCTTATACAGCTGGTGATCACAAGGAAAACAAGTTTATCTGGTCTCAGTCCTTGTTCCCAGTAGCTAAGGTGGAGGACTATTAATTGTCTACGTGTTCTGGCACTGTTTTTATTTCAAAATCCAGCTTCGAGGGTGTTTTTGTCAACTGTACTGTTAAAGTCCAACGGTGTTTCTTCTACAAGGACACTTTTTCCAGCAGGCACTGCATTAGACTGGACAGTGCCTGCCCTTGGCTCTTAGCCAGTCAAAGTACTTTTTTTTTCCAGTTGTGCTAACTTGTCCTTCCAGAAACAAATACAGTTCTAACCCAACTTGAATTCTGAATGCTGAACTCCATTGTACATAGTCTTCAGTTTTTTCTTACTGAGTAACACAAAGTAGACTTGTGGCTACTATCCCTTGAAGGCTTCTTGCACTTTGAGCTACAGAACCCCCCTTCAAAAACAAAGGCATTTACCTCAACACCTCAATACAATAGCATTAATAATGTCTTATTAACCAGTTTTACTGTATGTGATGCTAAAAGTTCAAGTCTGCATTCACTAGGGACAGCTGGATGCTTTTCAAATTCTTACAGAAGAATGCAATTTTATAAAGAAAGCTAAATTTAGGGGTTTTTTTTTCTTTTAAGCCACAGAGCAATATATGAATTGAACAGTGTATTCGACCCATCACTGCTGATGTTGAGCAAAGCAAAAACCTCTGGATCTGTCAGGGAGCTATCTCCCTTGTGGAGCTAATCCCTCCTGCCCTGCTCAGTAATCTTAGGCCTTCTTTAGTCTCAGAGTGATCATCAGGAGCTATTGTTACTGAAACTATTATTAGTCTAGCTAAAGTTAAGTGCCTCCGTTTTGTCACCAATATTTGCTGTTCTTTTACCCCATGAGCAAGATTTTGGGAGGCGTTGCAACAAGCTAGCTGGCATGAGACCTATGGATCTTCAAATTTTGCTTCAGTAGGGACAGGAATTGGATATTGTCTTGGTTTGGAAAGACAGGTGTCTGCTGAGGGGGCAAAGCCTCCGTCGGAATGGAGAACTCAAACCCGCTCCCTCCGAATTATTGTAATTTTGAAAATTAAGGGGGCTCTCAGGCAAAGATATGGGGATAGGAATAACAGTTCTTTAGTAGTATGAATAACAAGGCAAAACAAACAACAACTACAGCATTAACAACAAAACAGGACCAGGAACCTCGAGGGGCTTTGCTTCACAAAACCTTGGGGCAGGCTGATCTCAGTGCAGGACTCGGAGAGCACCAAGTGGAAGGGTGGGAAATCCCGGGCTGGTGGGTGAGATAAATCAGAAGCCCCAAGGTGGCTGGAACGGCAGGGATGTCCCGGCAGGGCAGGGGCTGTGGAGATACAGCGCAGCAAAAAGAGCAGTGCCGAAGAAGCAGCAGTGGGACAGGGCTGGCCCAGCTCCAGCAGGGCAGGAGGAGGCGAGCTCAGAACTCCTGGGCACACGAGCAGATGGTGGGAGATTTCCCAGGACTGGACTTGGTGGTGACAGTGAACTCCTGAACAACTGTTTTGGTCAAGCACCCACAAGGACCCAGCAGTTAGTCTCCTAGCAACTTACGGGCAAAAATTCTGTAAAAAAAGAAACAAATCTAACCCCCAACAGATATTTTTGAGAAATATCCATAGTTCCACCTAAAACGAGTGTTTGGACAGGTCAACACTTGAATGGGTTATAACTCTTATTTCATTATGATATCAAAATGTACTGATTTGTGTGTGTTGTAACAGTCAACACTGGGTTTTGGCACTTGAACATTGCAATTTAATATCTTGATCTTGGTGATAACACAAAGCCAAGTGACCAAGACAGCACTTCCAGAACAAACCAGCTAGTTCCTTATTGCACATCTGGCTTGGTTACTCAAACAAATGGATGCTTGGAGTTCAGTTTTTCTAAACACACTGAGGACAGAGAGACCTTGGCTGTTTCTTTGCATGCTGGGCTTAAGTACTACAGTGCCAAGTTAAATTAGTTTTGTATGTTTATGCAATTCAAAAGGAGTTTTCTTTGTTCTTTCAAATCCAAGCTAAGGAATAAAAATCGGAACCAGCTGGTTTCTTAGAAACGGGGGTGGATGGAAAATCTGCATCCACAGAAAGATCGCTGTGCAACTTAGGAAGGAGGTAGAGCTATGGTCTTTTGACCTGAAAAGGTCACTTTTGAGACTAGGGTTAAATATTTCTTTCCAGATGATTGCATACCGTAAGTGAGCTGGTTCAGAAACAGCTGCTTTATCCTTAGTGGTGCAGGATTCTGTGTCAGCAGGTTTTCAATTTTGTTTCCATTCCAAGAGATGGTGGAGGAGGCAGAGGTGAAGTGATCTGTGTTTTCTGTTCTTGGCTCTAGAAGAAAAAAATTCAAAAAATAAAATGTCTGCCTCTAACATAGTGAAAATGTTTGTTCCCTTTGGGAGGTGCTTCTGCCTGTCCAGAAGCTCTCCTCGTAGGGGAATTTGCTGTAAACTTCCATGCCGTGCTTTGGGTTGCACCAGAAGCAACAGGTATAAGAGCCAGGCTTGTGAAGTTTGGTTATACAGGGGAAAATTACTGATCAAGATTGTAGAACTCCCATGTGGATTAGCAGAGTGCTTAGTTGAAAATGATAAAGCCTGTCTCTGTAATGGACATTCCTCTCTCCCCATGGTACCTGAACTGGAGCTAAGTGAAGGAGTTTTATTCTAAAACTTGCAAGGAATGTTGCTTGTTTACCTTGGTCTGAATTACATCAGGGACAAAGTTTGATGGTGGCGGTGCAGTCTCCAACCTACCCGTGAGGAAGCAAATGTTTTTCTGCTTGACTGCACTTTCTGCTGCTTCCAAGGGCTCTCTGCTTTGGGATTTCTGCCTCTGCAGCAAGGCAAAAGGGTGAAGAATAAAATAATTCTTAAAGGAAAAAAGTAAAACTCCCCCAAGAAAGCCAGTTACATTAATGGACTTTTGTATGTTCCATAAAATCTTTGTTCAGTACTAGTTTTGATGTGACCTTATCCCAATTGATTTCAGTGGAACCAAGATTCTACCCTAGATTAGCACAAGGGTAAGGATAATGTGATTTAAACCAGTTGTCTTAGGCATCTGCCTCATTTACAATACAAAGGTGATGACATTAATTACAATAACAGAGCAGAGCTGTGAAAATAATTCCTTTTGTTTTATTATATTGTGTTCAAATAAGCTTCCAGTCACCAACAGTAGTAAAGGCCAGGTGGTACAGGATATTCAGTTGAAGCAGTAACTGTGATGATTATTATTAAAACAGGGAAATCTTAAGAGGTTTGAAACTTAAGGTTGTAGGCCTTAACTGACAGTTAAGTTTCTAGGCCTGGACTGCTGTTTTATAGCCTGGAAGAGCCACTCAAGTTAGTACCTCAGAGATTCTCAGGGGTTTGGAGCAAACATAATTGTCTGCCAGTGTTTCCCTCAATTGGGAATTTCTTCTTGCTCATTGTCCTTCCTCAAAACTTCACCCACTGAGGATGGGAACCCTCCACAGCAGAGGAGACTTGGCTGTAGGGCAGCAGAGCTGTTGGAATTCATGCTCGTTATGGAAAAAATCCTGAATGACCACAGTGTGGTCTTCATAACATATTGTCAGACTGGTGTCAGGAAATTCTGCTCCGCAGCTGTAGTTTAGAGCTCACATGAAGTGAAAATCAGATAAGGAGAGGCAAGATAAGAATCTCACATAGGAAAGAAACTAACACAATGTTTTTTGACTGGCAGTTTGTGACATCCTGCTGGGATGGGGTGGCAGCCTGAAATTAATGGTTTTGACTTAAGAAATAACTCATCTAATCAGTGATGCCAATGGAACTAGATCATCAAACCTTTCTGCCCTCCTCTAATGTTGCAAGGCCCAGTGGGGGGGGGAATAAAACAAATCATTTAATTTGGGTTTATTTGGTTTTGATGGAAAAAAAGCCTATTCTGCCACGTGCCATGAGTTATTAGCCTTGGTTGAAAGGACAGAGCACAGAAATGATGCAGGGGAATGGCAAACAGCTGCAGGTGTGCTGCTCAGCTGCAAGGATTACATGACCCTGTAAAACCAAAGTGCATGTCCTGTGTTTAAGACTTACATAGACTTAGATTCCCAGAAAGCACTAATGCAGATTCATCTTGCTGTGCCCACTGAAGAAAGCTGTGAAAATTGCCATAATAGCACTGAAATTATCTTTCTGAGTTGTTTTAATGGACTCGTGCCATGCTGAAGCACTCAAAGAAGTTGGCTGCTCAGTCCTTTGGAGGATAAAGCCATTAAAAAGCCGCAATCTGGACATTCAAGAGAAAAGCCTCCATCAAGGTTCCTTTTTGCTGTGAACTGCCTGCATATGGAGGCTTCTTTTTCCAAGAAAAAGAGCTTTGGGGTGACCATGTACAGTGGGGTCTGACATCCCTGTGTCTGCCTGAAGCTGGTGAGGCTGCTCTGAGTCTTTTGGAATTGCTGTACATTGATCAGGGTTTTTTGGTCTGTCCTGATCTGTGTGTGGACACAGCTGCATCCAAAGGTGAACTGTAGGGAGTGGGTGAGCTGAAATTTACTGCTGAGAATGAGACACTTGTTTACACATAGCCCTGGGGGTATTTGAGCAGCCTTTTTTAGTGTAAAAGGCACAAATTTAAGTTTGTGGTTTAGCCCCAGGACTGGAAGTTAGTAAATACAGGCAGTCTCCCTGGCCTGCCAGTGATGTTCCGTGGTTGTGTGACTTTGGGTAGGTCATCACATCCCACTGCTGGGTGACTTCATCTCTGCAAGACAGAGATCACGGAACCACATCAGAGCTTTGTTTGTTAATTGTTGTGTGTCCAAGTTTCCAGTATGCTTGGGAATCTTTAGGTAGAAAGGCAACAAGTCCCTGGTTTTGCTGCAGTTACAAACTGAACTGCCATTATTTTGCTCAGTACTTTTTACACTTTGTTCACTGAGCCTGTTTAGGATGGATGTAGACGAAAGCGTGGTTTCCACTTGTTTGCTCCTAACCAAACCATGCTCCTCATACTGTTCTTGCCATGATCCTGATCCATTGATTTTACTGTGCTTGCATGGGTTTGTTGCTTTAGTAACCTAAAAGTGGAGATAAAGCTTTGGGGGGGGGAACAAGAAGCTGCCAATGCCTCTAGTCCTAATGCAGCAAGTCCCAGTGACAATGAGTTGGCTCTCCTCCACTGCCCACAGCAACAGTGCTCCAGAGACCTTACAAAGTAGAACCTTCCTGATGTTCCCATCAAGTAGAATGCCACGGCAACATTCTCATTACAACCTTGGCTCTTCCTTAAGACTGTGGCTCTGAAGAAGCAAATGTTGTGTTGTTCTTACTCAGACAAGTCCAATAAGTTGGTTGAAATTGGACCTGTACAGGGATGGGAAGCCTGTATGGATTGTGGGGGCTTATCTGGTAGGAAATCTCACAAGGCAAGCCCAACCTCATGGAAGGAGGGTGCTGAGCAGCCAAAGGGGAGGGGATGCTTTTTATTCTGGTCTGAAACTCTAAAATAAGCTCTGACTGTACTTGGCCACATTCTAAAGAACATGAAGGCTTGGCCAGTTTCAAAACGTACCAGCTTTGTTCTTGGTCCCTGAAACGTCCTTCTGATTTTATATGGATAAGGTCTGCAGTGCTTCCTGTTCTCAAACAATGCTGGGTTGCTAGGTGTGCCTACAGTGTGGATGCATTTTGGCATAACATGTCATAATTCCTGCATCACTGTTTATTGTTCCAAGCTTTTAGTGTACTGCTGAGATGAAAAGGGCCATAGAAATGCAGTTGCATTATCAGTGCATGGTTTTCCCTCATCATTGTTAATGCAGTGTTTGCTGCCATGACTGTAGTTGACCAGCCACGTGAATCTTAACTACAGTTCAGACAAGCCCATTTTTCCTAAAACAGGAGTGCACAGAGCCAGACAGACCTATAATTCATTCCCAAGCAGATGAAAATAGTTTCCAGTATCAAGAGAATTCAGCCCTTTAACAGCACACACCCAAACTGGTAAATTGTAGCTCAATGCCATGGGAGAAAAGCTGGGACTCTGTCCGTTGGTTTGGAAGAGAAGGCCACACATTCCTGAGATTTTAAAGCTGCCCTGCCTGGGTCACCCTTTGGCTGGAATACCCTGTCATCTCCACCACTCACTATTTGGAGATGGGTTTTGAGGCAGCACTGTAAATGTGCCTTCTCTTCCCTACAACCTAATATTAGATTAATGTAAAAAGGCACTGAATTCCCAGTTTCAGTAGCAGACGTACCCACTGGGGCACTGAGCTAGGAGTCTTTACACCTCTGCAGAGCACCATAATTCCTTCCAGTCCATCCCACAAACAGGTCCACAAAACCCCATGAGATAATTCCTCACTACTAGAAATTTTTAAGTGGGGAAACCAAAACACTGAGCCATCCAATGAAAGGAAAAGGTCAACTTTAAAAATAAACCTGCAGCTCTTCTACAAGAGAACTTTTTTTAGGGTTGGTGATGCTTGAATCTAGCCTCAAAGTCTATTCTAATATTAGCAAAATATCCATTTCCCAGGAAGCTGAGAGGTAGCTATGTGCCTATGAAAGCCTTTTAGTGACTTCACAAACACAGTGGGATCTATCAGTAGTTGGTGTTTGAGGTCCAGCATCTGGAGGTCCTGAGAGTGCTGGAATTCCTCCATCTTTTAACAGCCACCTCTGTGCCCTGTCCTTGATCTCACATCTACAAGTCTCATAAATTACATGCATTTTTGATTTTTTTGAAATATCCTGGACTAATCCTAGCAAAGGTGCCACTGGGGTGTAGAAACTTAAAACTAAAATCTGCACCAGCTGCTGCCTCAGAAGGAATTGTTTGGAACCTCATCAGCTGTGGCTGCATGGGGTAGTGGGGAGAGCCCTGCATGGAGGTGTGGGGTGGGTGATGCTGCCTGCCCCCAGCTCTTTCCCAGCCCCTCACACTCCCTGCTGTCCACTGCAGGCTCTGTGATCAGGGGGTTGTCTTACAGGGAGGAGCTGCTCTCTCAAACTTGGATTATTTTGTACCTTCATTCCCACAACCACTGTTGGTTGTAGTCAGGCTGAGGCCCGTGCGCTGTGACAGCTGTAACACAAGCCATGTCCTGCTGCTTTTATCCAGACATATGTTTCACGTTGCTGTGCCTCTCCCCCACACATGAACAGCATGGCTGCAGCTGAACAAGTCCCCAGCCAAACCCATTAAGATTTTCTTTTGGCCAGGAAAACTTGGCATGTTTCTCTACCTCCTTCCCTCCCCTGCCCTTCTCCCCTCACTCCTCCCTCATTTTTTTTTCTTGTTGTTTCCCTAAACTTTATTTTTTCACATGCTTTATTTAAGAAACTATCTTAACTGCAACAACCAACCTACAGAGACTCTCCATTAGCAGGGTGGAAACTTCCCTCTATCCCCTTGAGCCTTAGGGCTAGGCTGGAGGCATGTGGGTCTGAACTACTACATCTCCTCACTCAAGCAGTTCCAATTCCATGTTTGTACAACACATAGGTCAGAAAGACCTGCCCTCCATTCCTAGTTAATGGAGAAGTGGAAATACCTGATCCTTAACATTCCTCCCTACAGGCATGTGTAGGATTGGGAAGACCTCTTTCTGTGAGAATTGGCTCTCTGCTCCTGTTTGCAAACAGCTGAGTGCCCGTGTGCCTCCTGGCAGAGGCAGAGGGGTCCCAGCTCAGTGCTGGGAGCTGCAGCAGCTTCCAAACAGAGAAGTCAGCTTCAGATGGCAGAAAATGGAGATTTGTATGGCCAGTCTCCATTACCAGCCCCTCTTCCCATACCCAACAGCAAAACGAGATGGGAGCACAGATGGTGGGACACCTCTGTAAAACCAAAGCCTGGACACAATAGCCTCAAATGGTTTTTTCAACCTAAATGATTCTATGTTGTATAATTTCATGTATTTAGGTGATCCTTTTACTCTTTCTTCCCTTCTAACTGCATTCAAACTTGACGGTCTGGTTACTGTAAACCATGAGCCGTGTATGTGCATGAACGTGCCTCTCAGAGCAGCGGGTTCTCATGGGGCTTTGAACACCAAACCAGCATCCGTGCCTGATACACTGGCTGAATTCTTCTTTTTAAAATGTTCTCATTAGAAACTGTGTAAAATCTTTCTGTTTATTTCTATTGGACACAGATGCTTAACGTGCACAGTGTGCTAGTTCCCCGACCAGGGTTTGTTTTCTGCGCTCTCTGCCTCAGGATTTGGGGGATAAAACTTAGCTGCAGCAGGGAGGAGCTCCGGGGAAAAGCTGTGGCTGGCACCCGTCGGGTTTCGTACGCTGCCAGCTCCTCGCTAAAGGCACGCACAGCCCCGGACCCAGCTGCCTTGTCCACACCGACTATTTCTGTATCAGGNTCCTGGAGATGCGAAGTTTCGTGTTACATGTGTGCCAAAGAGGGAGGGAGAGGAGCCACCGCAGGCTGAGCCGGAGCCGGTGCCAGCTCCCCGGGGCGCCCAAGGGCCGGCACTTGTTGCTGGCTTCCCCTGTGCATCTCCTCCGACAGAGGAGTTTCTTCTTCACCTTTTAATGACGGCTTTTTCTGGCGTGAGACTTGAATCGATTCCCTGCCTGCGATAGTTTGGGGCAGTGTTAAAGCAACTTTTCTTTATGCTGCCCAGTTTCCTTCCGGCTCCCGGGGGAAGGAGCTTTTCTCTTGTGTTCATTGAAGGGGTAGAGCAAGTACAAGGACAGTGCAGCACTGTAAGGGACCTGCCACGGACAGGGCAGCAGGGACAGTGCCGGGGCGGTGAATTTGATGCTGGGATGGTGAATTTGCTCCGTGCCCTTGGCCAAGTCATTTACTGTCTTGATGCTGAGCTTTTCCGCTTCTTGTATTCTGGGGACAGCTGACTGTCACTGGCTTGTCTCAGAGGGTGAAGCTCAGGTGATGCTGAAAGGACACGGTCCTTCAGAGAGGTGCAAAATTAGAAGTTCTCATCAACCTCATGACTTGCTCTTCTATTTGATAGAGCTCATTAAGTGGCTTTCGCTTGACAGCTGCATAACTAATTTGCCCTCATAGGATTTTATCTTTTTTAACCCTTTCATTTCACATTATTCCAAAACTTGCTGAGTTGTTTATTTCGGGGAGCATTTCTGATGAGGCTCTGTATCCTTTGGCTTATGCAAGGGAATGCTTTTTTTCTGGTGTTTTTTGGGAGAGGCAGAGCTTCTTTTGAGATACGTGACTTTGCTTCTCTGGCTGTCCATCTGCTTCTCCTGATTGCAGGAGTAGGGCTCCTGTTTTATGTGTGTATAAAAACAATGACTACTGAAACGACACAGGTGCAGGCAGCTTTGTGGTCAGTTTAGCACTTTCCTGAAATGTATTGCCACAGACAAATATGGGTTAATAAACCTCACTGTTATTTGCTCTTCATCCCCTTCCATAATGTCGGGGGCGGGGGGGGGGGGGGGGCTTAAAAACACAAAAACTTTTTGTTTGTAATTTTNGCCTCAGTTAACTCTAATACAGATCAGTGCGTGCGAGGGGAAGAGACACGGACTAATGAGAATGCCTGCCTGTTTTCTTTTGGGGAAACAAAAAGCTGACTTGCAGCTCGCTGACATTTCTATAGTCACGTTGCATTGGCAAGCCAGGCAGCACCAGTAGTTCTTTTGGAAAGGCAGGACAAGGGGATCAAATGTGTTGCCCCCATCGCAGTCCCCCCACCCTTCCCTTCCATGTGAAAGGAGCTCATTGAGGGCAGGAGCAGAGTGAGTCAGTGTGGCTCTGCAGGGGGATATAAAGGCAGCTTTGTCGAGCCCTCTCCGCGCTTTGGTGCCCTGCTCGGTGCAGACACCCTGCTGCAGCCCCTTACCTGAGCACTGCCAGCTCCCTGCCACTTCAGCACACTCAGGTCACTGCTGGGGCATGTGCGATTGGTGACAGAAAAGAATTACCTCTACACGCTGAGTCGTGCCGGAAAAGAGGAACTTTATTTGCATCTTTCACATTTGATAGAACTCCAAAGGGACCCATGGATTGGAGGTGAGAGTTGCCACCTCTCTCGCCCACTGGCCAGGTCAACGGTCAGTCAAGTTTCTCCTCCTCCATGAAAATATGAAAACAAACCTCTTCTTGACACTTGGACTGTGGAAAAGATCTTGATAAGAATACAAAGCATTTTCTTCTCGGAAGGCTGCATCAGGGGAACAGGAACCTGTGACCTGCTGCTGTGCTGCCTTGCAGATCAATCTCCCCGGCCGTGGGAAGGAGTGAGCCAGCAGCCCCTGAGCCCCCTCCTTGCGGGGTTGGTTTGTGATGCTTTGGTAACATCCACTTGTGTTCCCCCAGACACTCACAGACACAAGTGAAGATGAAAACTGTGTTTGTTAGATCTCTGGCAAGTTCTGACGTGCCTTAAAGGGTTTAGAATAAGAGTAAATTAGGTGCTTATTCTCTTGCTTTTCCCCTCTGTGACTCCCTTTTTGCAGGTGAAATTGGTAAGCCCGCTAGGGCACACCTCGGTAGAGAAGAAAAATTTCCAACTTGTTCTTCCTTGTAGTAAAATAATTTTCTTCTAAACTAACTTTTGTTCTCACTTGGCTGCAGGATTTAATCTCTAAATGACCCATGAAGTGAATGTTTTCATATATTTATTATCAGCATTTTGACTAATGCACAACCAGCCACCTCTGCTGTGAAACTTTAGTTTTAAAAAGCTCCTCTGAATTCTGCTCTCTTAAAAGAAGGAGGGAAAGTAACTGCCTGATCATTCTTTGGCAAAATCAGTGTATTCCCTGGTTTAAGTTAGAGAGTGTTTTAGAAGACAAATTACTTCCTGCCTGTATTGCTAGTGAGCATATTGTCACCAAATTCTTTTTTTATGTACCCCAAACCACTGATGCCTGCCAAAAATATTTTGAAAATTTCTGGAGGAATCTAATCATCTTCACATGGCTGGTTTGCTAATCCTGGTAAACTGGTTGTGCAATCCTGTGTGAGCAAATGGACTGGTTTTCATGCATATAGGACTCTACCCAAACTTTGAGTGCTGATCTGGAGCATGTGTGAGCCCATCAAGATCCAGGCTGTGTTATCTGAATGGTGCTCCCTTGTGACCTCACTCTGGACTCTATTTCTGGGACTTGCTTTACATTCCTGTGTCTTCAAATATATTTTTCTTCACCTTCAAATCACAAATAATAAACCTAGAAGCTCTTCAATGTGAGCTATATAGATATACTCTGAGGTGTAGTGATCAACAGAGGGACCTCTTTACCTACAGCCGTCCTGATAGGATATGGAATATATTCAGCCAATGATACAGAATTAATAACTCTATATTTCATCAACTGCTCCTTTTGTAGGTCTCAAAGATCTGAAAGGGTTTAGCAGAAGAGATTAACACTGATTTTTTTTTACATATGGGGAAGTGGAGGCAGAGAGACCTTAAGCAATGTGCCAGGAAAAGAGCCCAAATTGTGCTCCAGGGGTTAAACCCTGTGATTCTTGCTGGAATAGACATTCTCTGTGAAAAAACAAGACTCAAATCTTTATCTTAAAGACACCCTGCATTTGGAGGGTGGAGTTTTTGTGGATAGAAGTGATGACCAGATGATTCTGCCTTGTGTTTCCAAGCTGCCGCCACGCTGCCATAGCGAAGTACTTCGGTGACGTCACTCCACCTTGCAACAAGTGCTGTGACTTCTGCAAGAACCCAGAGGCAGTGAAAAGGCAACTGGAGGCACTGGAACGCTGCAGCAACAGCTGGAGCAAAACCTGCATCGGGCCCACGGGATCCTCCTGGGATAGATACGACCCAGAGCTGTACGAGGGTGGGAGGAGAGGCTGCAGAGGCTTCAGCAGGTCTGTACCAGAGAGATTACACTTATCTCACAGGAGCCATCAGAGAAAAGAGCATCCACCAGCTGCAGGCCCAGACACTCCTATTTTCAGCACATGTTTCTGTGTGGATGGTATTTTCTTGTAACTTTCTGGCAGCAGCAGCTGGAATTTCATTTTCCACACGCTTTGGCAGCCTCGTTCACATTCATGTCCCAGAGAACCAAAAGCTGTTTTGACACAGCTAAGAATTGCCCTGCACAATGTAATTGGCTCAAGAAACTAGCCTGAAATTTTTGAAAGCAGCAAGTGGGCTAAGCATGTTCACAGTTACAAGGATCAAAAATGTTTAAAATTGAGACCAAGATGACATGGTCCAGAGTTCATTCCTGATTTAACACAACTGTCTATGGGCCAGTAGGCCAGGGGCCACTGACAGGACTTAGTCACCACAGAGGATGTTATGAAATGCCAGTGTAAGGTTCTTCTGCAGATTGCTGCATTTCCCTATCAGGCTGACAGCAAAAGGAGGATGTGCAATGGGAAGCATGATGAATTCTGTAAAATGCTTGGCAGTGTGGAGGTGACAACTTGTCTTTCCCCTTGTTCCGTGGCAGAGTTGCAGTGATTGTGCAGCTTTGTCAGGATGAAGTTTCTCTGCTGGCACTGCCCATGAAGCTGTGCTGGGATACACAGTGCTGTAGGCTGTAGGCCCTCTGCTTTACCTTAAAAAGCTTGAGATTGGTACCTTTGTTCTTTGGCCAAGTGCAGCTCAGTCAGAGGAAACCAGGACTTGTGATCTAAGCCTGTGGTTGGTCTCAGGACCTGAGAAGCCACAGCCAATTCTGTTGTACAAAACAATGTTTTCCACTTGGTTTATTGAACCTTTCCATAATCTGATTGTAGTTTTGCCTTGGAAGTTGTAATAGTCAGCAGCTCTGAAACTCAGATTTGTGATACCTGTATGTTTGGCAGCTGTGGGAGGCAGTGAACTCCTGGGCTACTTCTGGTGAGGATCAGCTGCTGCATTTCAGTATATTAGAGATGGAGATTTCATTTATTGCAGCAGCCTGTGAACAAGTGAGGCTGAGGAATAGATGTTGTGCCCTTTCTGCCATCTCTGCTCCTAGGGCAGGAGGGACTGACAGATGGGGTACATGACATGAGGCAGTGACTCCTGAATCCCCTGGGAGGATCTGGCAGAGCTTCTGAAATGCAGCCCTCCATTCTCAGGGCACTAGGTACATGCTCTTAGTTCATGCCACTGCCTACTAGTTTATGGGATTGACAAATGCTATGAATTTTTGGAGGACACTCACTGCTGTCCTGGTTGGAGAATGGCGACAAACTCAAAGTGAAGACATGTTCAGAAAGGATGTGGGATGCATCACTGGGGTGGCTTCCCAAACTTGTCCCCCAGTCTGCAGCTACAGAAATGTTTGTTCCTCTTGCTTTCCTGCCGTATCCAGGTATGATGAAGAGGGCAGTGGGAATTGGGATGAAGAAAATGAGGAGCGTCGGAAACGGGAGTGGGACAACTTCTACAAGAAACAGATGAGTCTGCGCAAAGTGAGTTGGGGTCAGTTTTTAAGGGATGCACAGAGGGTTTGCTGTGAGCTTGTCTGACAGCCATAAAGGCTCCCTGGCACTGATGACACTAAATTATTTCGTCTTGGTGTTGCTTGTTGTCTTTCACTTCTTGTACCTCTGCTTTTGCTATGTTCTCCATGTTCTGGGCCAGTCCCATAATAGGAAGAAATGCAGCTTGTTTGTGTGCTGGTTTCTCTGCAGTGCTAAGCAAGATGAGCCTGTTGGTTTTAATGCCCGTGGCAGTAGTAAAAACAGATTTTACCATTCAGCTTCTCTTAAATACTCCTATAGCAGAGGTGAACTTTTGGCTTTGATTCTCATTCTTTGTTTACTTGGCCCTGTTTTGGCACTTATTCAATGCCTTTATAACTTCAGCTTTAATTTTCCCTGGAGCAGGGATATAAAACATATCTTTTGTGCTTCTAGATCTCCGTGTGTGTAGTAGGAATGGAAATGTTTGACTGATCTTTGTTTTCTTCCAGGGCAAAGAACCAGAAAAGGAAGATTTTGTTCCTCCAAGTAAATATCTTCTTTGATTTATAATGGGTTTTCTTTGGGAGAAGAAAGTCTTGTATTTTGCAGCTGCATGCAATTTGTACAGCATCACCACTGGAGGTATCAGTCCCTAGGCACAGAGGTCAAAATGTGAAAACTTTTGGCTGTGAAAACTTGGCTGGAGGAGATGGAGCACAGCTTAGCTTTGGTTGGGGTGAAGATATGGAATGCATCTTTCTGAACAACATTTCCAAATAAGCAAGAGAGAAGGAAAACTCTGTCTAACCTGACTTTGTAGTGTTGGCTGTTTCTGCAGTGGTTATGCAGCAGTAGTAGTAATAATGATAATGATAATAATAATAATTATAATTATTATTATTATTATTATTATTGTTATTATTATTATTATTATTTTATTTTTT
>VYZR01113916.1:2291-29523 GCA_013400675.1 Oxylabes madagascariensis
TCAGCAGTCTGTCTCATGCTCAGCACTAGTAATAATTAAGGAAAGTGCCATTGTCATTTATGTTACAGAGAATTTTACAAAACTCAGCAAAGACCCAGTTCATCATAAGAAAATGAAAAGTTGAAGGATAAAAGGGGGTACAAATTACCTTTTAACTATCAATTATTTGTCTAAAAATTAGCTTCTCATATGTATGCTGCAAATCATAAACTATTTTGTAGATATATGCACTGTACATTAAGAATGAAATCTGGAATATTTCTTCTAAAAGTGCCAAACTGACCCATGCTGCCTTTCTGTTTTAAGTTTCTTTGCAAGGGGAAACAGTTCCTGAGCAGAGCAGATCATGTTGCTCTCAGAGGACAGCATCAAGTTAGGAGTCCTGTAATTACTTTGATTTAGTCATTTTATCCCTGATGAAGCTTTCTCTTGCAGTCCATGGAGGGTGCCTTTCCATCTGGGCAACAATTAGCAGATACTCCAGACTAAGACTCGCAGTTTGAGAACTGCATTAATTTTTAGTTGATAGTAAAGAGACTGTCAGAATAATTCTTACCTCAGTAGAAATAATCTCTCTCAATCGTTGCTACACAAAATGTACAACTGTCACTCACTGAACTTCTCTTCTACAAGTGCCACATTGTTAGTGATAAGATAAAATAGAAAAAGTCATTGAGGGCAGGCAGGCTTGGCCCTAACAAGGGATTAATGAATAAATAATTTCCAGACCATTATTCCAAAAGAGAAAACCAAAGAGCTGTAGCTGGAGAGAATATCAGAACAGACCCCAAGTCTCCCAGCTCTCAGGATGAAATTTGATTTCAACTACAGAATAAGGATGTTTCTATCCTCTTTAGAATACTGTGCAGATAAATTTCTTCAGCTGTTGGAAATAGTCAGATATTGTGGCAATGGTCTCTACATAAAATGGGCAAGTACATCTTGAGAATATTAAGTTTATTGTAGATCATTAATTTTAAACAAAGATTTATGATAAGCAATGATTGCAGTAGGAAAAGATCACCATTGCAGTATAGCACATGTGCCCACAAACAAGATGCATCAGCAATAAAAGGGAGGAGAAATCCTCCTCTAAACTATATCTCACTTGGAAAGGCATTTATTTATGGCTGGGCACTGGAGCATTTGAAGTACTGATGCAAGACATCAACAAAACATATCAACAGTATTCACTGGCTATGATACCAGTTCTTCCACCATGAGGACAGACGTGTCAAGTTAATAAAAAAGTTCAGATGTATGTCTGGTAATACGTCAAATGAATTATTTCAGGACTTTGGGGCAGGCAGAGGAAAGACAAGGTGGGGATAAGTTGACTGCGATTGGAACATGCTTTGCACAAGATGCAGTGATGGCAAATAGCCCAGTTTAGTGGGCTAAGCTGTGATCCATAGATAAATATAGACTAAAAATGCAACAGCACCTACCATCACATTAACAAAATAAAATCAAACTTGCAAAGGATGAAATGCCCATTTCTATCTTTGCTGTCAAACACAAAAATGCTGCACATAACCACGTTCTTTGAACCAGTTCTTTTTAAACATTGATACTACACAGGAAACAAAAACCAGAAGGGCTGCTGTTTCCCACAACCCAGCAGGAATCCGGGTGTTCCACTGATAACTAAGGAGAAGTGTACCTAAATGTTCAGTGCAGAGAATGCTGAGTGTGACACTGACCGAGATGACCACTGACAAAGCTGCTTCATTACACATCACTGCACTGCACCACAGCCAGAAGGGACAGGGGAGAAGCTCACTGCTGAAATCCAAATCCTGACCAGAGACAGGCAAGAGCCTTGTCTCACATGCAGAACCAGAGCTTGTGAGCCCCACAGCTGTATCTGCTGACCTCATCTACGCAGTTACTCCAGAGCTCACCTCTGAAATTTTTACAGAGAGATTTTTTGATGTTTGGAGCTTGATTCAAAGATAGCTGGAGTTGTTAGGAACCCCTAGCAGCAGGTTTGAGATGGGCTGCAAAGAAAAAGGCGTTTCTGTGCCCAGGGCCGTGCACTGCAGACCCAGCCAGGCCTCCCAGCCTGCAGGATGGACACAGGACATGAAGAGGAAACACCTTTTGTGTAAGGTTCATACCCAATTCTTTGCCCTAAAACACCAGTAGAATTACCTGTGTGACACAGCAGACAGCTAAAGCCCTCAAAGTGACAAATAAACTTATAAATGGTAACTCTGTCAACAACTTAAATTGCTCAACCACTTCTTCTCTGCTTACTGGTAAATTGCTCCTCAGGTTGCTCTTGCTGAGGCTTTGTCCAATTCAGTTTTCTGTAGTAAGATGATAAAAGCAAGGAAAAACTAAAAATAATGAAAAGCACTTTCCCCAATTTTCCATCTGACAAATTTCACCCTGTTTTCCCAAGTCCATTACAGATGATGACATCCTAATTGCACCGTGTGCAGGACCACACAAAGCAATTAACACTTCTGCTGTGCTTCATGGCTGCTTTGTGCAGTTTCCAGGGGGAGGTATGACATGAAATCTCATGACTAGCATGAAACCAACTGTAGTTGACACTGAATTTATATTTTTCCATGCCTGCCTAACACCCAGTTCAGTGCCTGCTGGGCTTTCTCTTGTAGGCAATCTGGCAGCCTGGAACAGAAGACCTAATTTCTACAGACAAGGCATAAGAACAAATTGCCCAAGTTTTTGGGAGAACTGGGGATTTAAAGGAAACCAGATAACGTTCAATAGCCTACCAAAACAAAGGGGAAAGAAGAGTCCAAGTGTTCCTGGCTTTGGACAACTCATTTCATCTCCCCCAAACCACGCATTCCTGGAATGCAAGGAATAATACACTGGCACTCTTAGGATGAAAGCTATATTTATGAATTAAAGCATAAAAAACCTCAGGAGCCTTTCTCACGTTTCAAGCTCTCAGCATCACTAACAATTTGATTTTATTGAAGACAATAAACATGGGTTTAAATCATAGCTTTTGTCTGTAACTTACTATTGCATCCAGCAGAATCCCTCACTAGAATTTCTGCCAAACTGCACAAATGAGCTTGTTCCCATAATTAATCCTAACATTGTTAATGTTTGGGTTTAGGTATTGCAGCTCTTCCCCCAGGTCTATTTACAGCCTATTGCTCTTTGCCACCTCCTACTCCTCCCTAGCAGGCATCAGGTCTGAAGGGTTCAGCCACAGGCAAGGATGACATCAATTAACTGATGGGTCCATTTGATCCCTTGCACCAAGGCCCGTGGCCACCATGCTCTAACCACAAATAGTGCCTGGGTGGTGACAACCAAACTCCTTCCAGCTACCCTGGATTATTTGTTGCAGATGTTTACTCTCAGCTGGTGAGGTGGGAAGGATAAAGATGTATGTCTTATTCTGGGGGTTTGCTCAGTGTGATTTAGGGAGTGCCAAAGTACTGACTAATCCCAATGAAAGTGAAAGGAAACTACTTAAGTTTGACGGGGGATTTAGCAAACATGGGCACTGCTTCCAGCCTCACCAGGTGGCTCTTAGCAAGCCAGGGAGCTGCAGGTGACTGGGAATGTTTAAAACAGCACTTGCAGAACCATCCTAACACACAGTCCTAAGGCTGCAGTCCAGGATGACTGTGAGGTGATGAACTTCCTCAGGAGGGACAGACAGGCAGCCAATCTGGCCTGCTGCACATGCCTAAATCAGTAAGCATTGCATCATTGCTTGTGTAGGTGTATCCTTTACTTAGCATCCTGAATCTGTAGGAAACAAGTTACCTTGGCACTGGGATTCTGATTGGCAAGACTCGTGAAATTTTAAGAAGGGACTAAACTGTTGGGGAATTTCTCTTACAAGATGTATTTCAGCTCTGGAAGTTGCTAAGTATTAAGTGGTTAAAAACAAGACCAAGAGTTGTATCTTTTGGTCTCTGGTTTTGATGTTCTACTTTGCTCTAAGTTAATTGGCAAATTTCTTTTATTTGAATATCTCAAGAAAATGTTTATAATTCTCTGAACAAAAATTGATTTTAAAAGGAAAGCCTGAGAGTCTTTTAAGCTGAGCAGTTGGCAGATGCATAGGACCATATATAATGTATGCCTATACCATAAAGACATACATCAGTAGTGGGTGGACTGTATATCTGCCTGTGCACTTATTTCTATTTTATGGTATTTTAAAATAAGAAATACCCTTTAAAGAAGCTGATTGCCTCAGGCTGGCAAAAATTTACAAGGCTCACTTGAAATGTTTTTGCTTAACAGCAGAAAAAAAAAAAAAAGTCATGCATTTGAAAGTGAAAATTTCAATCATCCCAATCCTGGTGACCTCTTCTGGGTATTAAGATGCTATTGGCAGACAGCTCTCTTCAAAAGATAAATTGTGCCTTTCCACAACAGCAGAATGGCATTTGTTTTCATGTCAGGACATATTGATTTCATACAAATTTTAGAGAAAATAACAGCTGGCCACATATATCAGTGATGCCAGAACACCCAAGTACAAGTGCCCTGAAGGGGAGGAAAGCAACGAGGTCAGTCATAGAATCACAGAGAGGCTTGGTTTGGCAGGAACTATAAATATCACCTAGTTCTAACCTCCTTGCCAGGGTACACCTTCCACCGGACCAGATTGCTCCAACCCTTGCCCACCCTGGCCTCAAACACTTTCAAGGATGGGGCATCCACAGCTTCCCTGGGCAGCCTGTGCCAGGGCCTCAGCACCCTCATAGTACAGAACATCTGATATCTAACCCAAACCTCCTCTCAGTTTAAAGCCATTCCTCCTTGTCCTGTCATCACACACCCCTGTAAAAAGTCTCCTCTCAGCTTTCTTGTCGGCTCCCTTCAGGTACTGAAAGGCTGCAATTAGGTCACTCTGAAACCTTTTCTTTTCCGAGCTGAACAATCTAAATTCTCTCAGCCTTGTCAAATAGGAGGGGTGCTCCATCCCTCTGATCATCTTTGTGCCCTCCACTGGACTCACTCCAACAGGTTCACGTCCTTTTTGTGTTGGAGCCCCCAGAGCTGGATACAGCACTGCAGGTGGGGTCTCAGCAGTGCAGAGGGGCAGAATCCCCTCCCTCCCCCCCTGCTGCCCACTCTGCTTTGGATGCAGCCCAGGACACAGGGCTGGGTCTTGTCCTCCCATCCACTAGCACCCCCCAGTCCTTCTCCTGGGCCAGCTCTCCATCTGTTCCTGCCCAGCCTGGACTGATACCAAGGCCTGCCCTGACCCAGGTGCAGCACCNTGAAAGTGAAAATTTCAATCATCCCAATCCTGGTGACCTCTTCTGGGTATTAAGATGCTATTGGCAGACAGCTCTCTTCAAAAGATAAATTGTGCCTTTCCACAACAGCAGAATGGCATTTGTTTTCATGTCAGGACATATTGATTTCATACAAATTTTAGAGAAAATAACAGCTGGCCACATATATCAGTGATGCCAGAACACCCAAGTACAAGTGCCCTGAAGGGGAGGAAAGCAACGAGGTCAGTCATAGAATCACAGAGAGGCTTGGTTTGGCAGGAACTATAAATATCACCTAGTTCTAACCTCCTTGCCAGGGTACACCTTCCACCGGACCAGATTGCTCCAACCCTTGCCCACCCTGGCCTCAAACACTTTCAAGGATGGGGCATCCACAGCTTCCCTGGGCAGCCTGTGCCAGGGCCTCAGCACCCTCATAGTACAGAACATCTGATATCTAACCCAAACCTCCTCTCAGTTTAAAGCCATTCCTCCTTGTCCTGTCATCACGCACCCTTGTAAAAAGTCTCCTCTCAGCTTTCTTGTCAGCTCCCTTCAGGTACCGAAAGGCTGCAATTAGGTCACCCTGAAACCTTTTCTTTTCCGAGCTGAACAATCTAAATTCTCTCAGCCTTGTCAAATAGGAGGGGTGCTCCATCCCTCTGATCATCTTTGTGCCCTCCACTGGACTCACTCCAACAGGTTCACGTCCTTTTTGTGTTGGAGCCCCCAGTGCTGGATACAGCACTGCAGGTGGGGTCTCAGCAGTGCAGAGGGGCAGAATCCCCTCCCTCCCCCCTGCTGCCCACTCTGCTTTGGATGCAGCCCAGGACACAGGGCTGGGTCTTGTCCTCCCATCCACTAGCACCCCCCAGTCCTTCTCCTGGGCCAGCTCTCCATCTGTTCCTGCCCAGCCTGGACTGATACCAAGGCCTGCCCTGACCCAGGTGCAGCACCAGCACCTGGCCCTGTTAAATTCAGGACATTCCCCTGGGCCCATTTCTGGAGCTTGTCCAGGTCCCTCTGGATGGCATCCTGTTCTTCAAGCGTGTCAACCCCACTTAGTGTCAGGGCTGGGTCTCAGATCTGAGGACAGAAGGCATCCTGGGTCTGAGGGACAGATTAGTGAGCTGCAGCCATACAGAGATATTGCAGGAGATATTCTGACTTGTCTTTGAGGGTTGTCTGACTTCTGACAGTTGAAGAAGGGCCAGCACAGAGGCCTCATGCTTACAGTGGGGCTGCAAGGTAGAAACTGAGCATCTGCATCCCTCTCCACCTAGACAGGTCCTTTACTTTGTAAGGATGGCAAGTTTTACCTCTGGGAAGAGGCAGCAAAGAAATATTTTCTTGGAGTTGGGCAAACAGTCCAAGGAATGCAAAGTCAACCACCTGGAAGGACAGAGACTGAAATCCTGCTGTCTCTTCTCCTAAAACTAGAGCTATGTTTGGAAGTCCTTCAGAATGAAGAAATACAGAAGAAAATGCCATCATGTCTCCAGACTACAGAGCAGGTCATTATGAATCCATAGATACTGGGAGAAAAAAAAAATGAAGTTTGAACATTGCAGTCAGTAAACATCTCAGAGTTCATGATTAAAATCCAGCCTCACTACGAGGTTTGGTTGAGCAGCTCAGAGCCACTCATTTTCCCTACTGAGTTTAAGTGACTTTTCCCAAGTTCCAGCGCTGGTAGAGCCAGGCACTCTCCTCCCTCAGCAGATCTCCTGTGGTGCCAAGCAGGAGCTGCCGTGGTGGAAGGACGAGCAAAGCCTCTCTGGTGGACAACGAGAGATGTTCCTGAGAGCAGCAGCTTCCAGCTCTCCTCTACGCTCCTACATTTGTCTACAGGAGGGGTTTGTGGTGTTCAAACAGATGGGTTTTCCAAGCACGACTGCTTCTTTTGGGGATAACAATGCCTTTAAGAGCATCCAGGAAGGAGGCACACCGAGGGGCCTGCTCCAGGATGAAACAGACTTCTTGCAGAAACAGCCCCAAACATACTTGTAGCATCTGCCCAGTTTTGCCATCATCTCATTCCCAATTTTACTAACATATAAAATGACTGGGCAAACATTGAAATTAGTTTGCCAGCTGGTTTGAGTATCTGTTTCTGAAAACATCTTAATCTTCCAGAAAAGCTCATAATTTTTAATGCAGTTGTCGACACAGTCTTTTAGAAACTGGTACAAACATAAGCTTAAGGATTTTTTAATACTATTCTTCTCTTTCATTGCAGATCAGAGGGCTAGAATTACTGAGGTTTTTAAGCATGACATGTACTTGCTTTTATAGAATGAAACTAAAATAGGACAAAAAGGCTTAAATATTTATTAATGTTTTTCTTTACAGATTGCAAATGGTTTTGTCATGACTGCACACCCAGGACTTCACTGTGTTCCAGATGAAGTCATTAGCTGGGAACCCTGTGTCAGACTTTGGAGACATGTTGACAGGAAAAAGGTTTTCTTCTTCAAGTTTGCAAATCATGGACCAGAAAATAAGTATTTGTGGTGTACTTTGGTGAGAGCACTTCACTGATAACATCACTCATATCCCATTCTCATTCACGCTGATTTAGCAAAGCCATCCAATTCCAGAGCTTCGCTACTGCTGAAATAATTTTAAGGAAGACCAGTTATAGTAGGTTTTTGGGCACTTGGCTGTAGGAGTGTTTTATTACACCCAGGTAGGAGTAGCCCAAGGGAGAAGAGCATCACAGGGTTTTGCCATCAACCTGAAACGCACACTGCACTGGTTTTAAAACATTTACAAAGCCATAGAAGCTCCCAAGGACTTTCTGCAGGGCAAAAAGGGTGAAGGCTCCACTTTTCAGCCCCTCAGTACAGAATGCACCATCTTCACATATCCCAGCCGCCGGTCTTAATCTGGGACCAGTCCCCTTTACTCAAATGAAGTTAACTCCTATTGTCAGGGTCAAAAGGGTAGTTCAATCTCTCATTTCCTGTATTAATACAATTTCCAGGCAAGACCTCACCAAGCCTGTGTGGCAGCATTAGATGGGCATGCTTAGCACTGATTTAACATCAGTGTAATCTCAAAATAAACACACTACTGGCCTTTCAGCTCCTCCTGATTCCTGCAGGACAGAATTGGCATGAGGAGAGCAATTGCTATGACCCATACTTCCCTTACCACTCTTATCTCATACACTTGAAACACATTTCCTAGTGACAGAGAAAAAAGCAGAAAAATGTTGCTGTTTTTAGAGCAGAGGGAAAAAGCAGCAACAACAAGAAATGCCAATTTTTCTGTCATTCATTAAAAACAAAAGGTCCCAAAAGCCTTTAATGCAGGAATCAGATTGTTTGAAGCAAAATCAGAAAACAGAGATCAGAAGCAATCTGGGAAAGAAAATGTGATATTTTTCAGGAAAAAAAAAAGCTCTCAGATGGCATGGACTCTGTATTTGACTTTGTACAAACCACAGAGTCCAGGGCTCCTGGTACCCCAGAGGAAGTTCCCCAGCTCCACACTGAGCTTCAGTGATTGCTAAAGGGCCCCAAAAGCAGAGTATTTATTTCATTCTATTTTCATGGAAACTAAACCCCAGGCAAGTCCCATTGCAATAAAGCACAATCAGGGAGATCAATGATGATAGCCATGAGGCTCCATCCCCCTCCATCATGTGCAGCCTAGAAGAGAGTGCAGGGTGTCATTCCAGATCTGGGTGCTCTGGTGGTGCTGCCTGTCAACAGTGCAGCACTGCCTCTGTTAATGTCACAGCATAAAAATGGCCAGGTAGAGGAACCAACTTGGGATGAGAATTAATATAATTTGGCATCAAGCCAAGATGTTCTTTGCTCAAATGGCAAAAAACTTCTCCAGCTTCTGAAATAGCTCAGGGCTGCTGGCCTACAGATTCTACCATGGGGCCCAGCTCTATGCTGCAGGTGGTGATTGAGAAAGGAGCCTCTTGGTTACAGACAATGGAGCTTTGTCCATCCTGGTGAGGCTCAGGTTAGACTGGCACTTCACAGAGGAGGGAGGATGATGCCTTGGGAAGGAGCTGCAATTCTGTTCTGCTTTTCGGAATTACAGTTAGTAACGCTGAGATTGCACCCAGGAGCCTGGCTGTTTGTTAGGACTGCACCGTGCTTAGCAGTGTGCAAGCACAAAATGAAATTGCGTTCTCTGAGGAGTCCTTCTCATGCTTTTAAATAAAGACACTAAAGTCATACATTAATTCCTTTGAATCTCATTTATAAATCAAAATAATTATTTTAGCAGGTGATGACAGGCAATAAGTGGCACAAGATCTTGCCTTTTTCACTGCAAGATGAACCACTTTCCCTAGATTACAGTAGGATTTCCCTCACTCACTGTCCCCTCTCTCTAAAGATGCACTGCTCCTCCTGCATCCAGCAGGAACACCAGCTGAGTATTGGACCAAAGAACTCATGAAGACAAGGATTATGTTATCTACAGAGCACTGAAGAGTCTCCTCACAGTCTATACATCAGTTAAAAAAAAAATTAAAAAGAAATCTCATTTGCTGCAGCTCACAGCTTCAGCCTTTGCAGATACGGCCTAAATACTGCTTGCACACACTTCACAGCAAGGCATCCCACCAGCCAAATACATAATCCTTCCATTTAAAACCACCCACAAAGGAGGCAAGTATTGAATCATTTTGGGGGCTGGCACAGGAGATCTGCATCTTGCTGGTTTCATTACCTTGAATAATAGCACAGCAGATCTGTAAGTCACATTTAAATCGATTTTAAATTAATCCAAGCCCTAGGTGTAAACATAACAAAGTGTTGGACGAGACACTGTGTTTTAACCCGTTTTTAGATCCCCTGTATTTCTGGGAGAGCAGGCACTGAAAGCACAGGTGTCAGATGAAGGCAGGCTTCAGCATCTGAGCCACTGCTGCAGTCTAAACAAGAGAGATGGTCCAGCCATCTGGAAAAAGAGAAAGGAGTCAAAATCCTGGATACAAACACCCAGCTGTAGAGGACACCTTTCTGGGCATTTAAACCCTGGCTGTATTTAAGAACTCCTTAGGACAGATAATACACACACACACCCCCTCAACTGACCCACAGATCTGCAAAGCTGCCTTCAGAACTGGGGCTGCTGCATAGCTGGTGTTGGAATAAGGCACCCTGGTGCTGTGGGGTTTTGCAATTCAAACAATAAGTAACACTGCTCTTTCCTTGTTCAAGCCTTCTGTATAGCAGGGGAACATAAAATGCAGTGTATTCTTATCTCTCACTGACAGAAAAACAAGGTTCAGCTTACTCTCAGTGCTCAAGAAATGGTGACACCAAGTTGCAGGATCTCTGCAAAGGGGCTGTAGTGGGGTACAGGGTGGCTCAGTTAAAGCTGTTTTTCTGAGGAGATTAGGATTGAATTTGACCAATATTCCTAATATGAAAATATTGCCTACAGATGTTTCTCAACTTTGTGAAAGTTTTTCGCAAACAAAATCTAAAACCAAACAAAATCCAATAAATCTGTATTTGGTGAAGAGGTCACCTTCAGCAGTTCTCCATGACATTGATACCAGCTGAAAGCAGTGGGGAAAGTATAAACTTCAGGCTCTTCAGACAATCATTCTGAAACACACCATTTTTCAGTCAAGGAACTATTTTGACTCTTTCCAAGGCCAAACTCCTATACAAAAAGGCAGAGAAAACTGGTAAAACGCATTATCTGGAAACAACGCTTTTCCAGGTGGAGTGAGGGCTTGTACTCCTGAGAAATCAGTGTTTCCACATCTCTAGCCTTCAGCTGATCCTCTCCTCCACTCTGACTCTCATCAGTGCAGCCCACAGCAGCCATCAACAGATGGTACCCAAAGAGTTCCCACCCTGCTGCCTGCACCCAGACAGCAGCATGGAAGGGGATTTCCTCAAAGCACATTTAAAATCCTTAGTGCTGCAGATGAGAACAACTGGAAGATGCATTTGCCATATCAATCTTATTATTCCCTGTACAGCACTGGGCTGTCTCCCCACAGATGTTTTCTTGCGCTGTTAGTTATTGTTTGCGGCACAAAATAATTCCAGCTGGCTCTGTACTGGTCTGGGAGTGAAGGAGTTACAGGAATGAACTCAACTGGCTGTGCCTGTGCAAGTCCAGGCATCCCTTCCCCTGAAACCCCTTTCCATCATACGGGAAGCCAGCTGCAATTCTTTGTAATAACCACAGATATTTCTCCAAACTGTGGGGTTCCCCTATGTAAAATACAAAAGAAAAGCAAATGAGATGTAAGGAGGTGATCTCTGCAGCTCAGGGGAAATCATTCCAACGGTAAAATCTGTGCTGTGCCATCAGCTGAGCTTAGCACATTTCCACTGGTGCAGTCATTTATAGCTCCGGGGCTGCCTGAGCACTGATGGGCATTTCCCAGCTGGGCTTCTGACCTTAGGGAATAGGCATAGCCCTTTGGGGAGCATCTGTGCTGGTCCCAACACTCTGCAGCACCAGCAAACACTGGGGTGTTCCCTCTCGTGCTCGCAGACAACGCTGCACCAGATGCAGCACATCAGAGAGGTGGGAGAGAATCAGGGAGCAGCAAGGGTCACCAGGGCCAGGGCAGCAACAGGGCACAGAGCAAACACCAGTGCTGGAGGCTCTGCAGGACTGGCAGTCTGGGTGCCTGGGCTGAAAAAGACCAGGAGACGTCCTGGCTGCTGCTAAACCCTGCAGGTAGGCACTGGAGGCTGCCCACTTACAGCAGCACCGAGAAAAACCCACCCAGAAAGCTTCCAGCAGCTCCCTGGGCTGGGGAGTGCAGCTGTGGGGAGAAACCACCGCACTTCAGTGGGGTTCCTTCAATCATCACAGGGTTAACAACAACCAGCTTTGCATGTTATCGTGCCGTGAAAGCAGAGGTCAAATCTCTTCCCTAGATTTGGGGCTGCTTGTCTTCAAATTTGCGGCAACTGAATCTGTGGTGTTTGGGGGCTTTACGGGATTTTTTTTCCTTTTGTTTCAATGAGCATTGTGGGTCCCTTCCAATTCAGGACATTTTACATTCTAAAATCCCCTGAAAGTGTGTGTAAAACCTCACATAGGCTGTTGTCTCACTGATGTACTCTCAGACTGCAATGTTTAGGTAAGAACTTTCTGGCAAGTTTGAAATGTCAGTTAGTTCTCTTTCGTTTTGGATGATGTTTTTTTGTTAATCTGAAAACTTATTGTAGCAGTCATGGTAATTTTTATGTATATTCCTTCTCCACACACAAATAATCCTTTATATAAGGTCCTGTACTACTTTATGCCTCATTTCATTTACTTCACAAGAAGAAAGGTGCTTTACAATAAAGTTTTTCCTTCATCTTCTCCAGATAATGGTTTTCAGTAAGCATGAACTAATTTATTTCTTTTAATGGTGGTCACTTATTTCTTCAAGACAAGGCCATCCATAGAAACTGCACATTCTACAAGATTCTAAATACATTTCAGTAAGAGAAGAAAGGTAGCTAGCTCTGCCTTGAAAACAATAATAATATTCTAACAATGAAATATATGTCTAAGCAAGAGCCAACTGACTTGAAGCATCACTGGTTGTAAAATCCAAAACACGAGCATCAAAGGGCAGGAATAAAATGCCAGACTCCCCCAGGATCTGAAGGTTATTGCTGCATCTCTCTGCATTAAGACATGCTCGCTACGGCCTTGGGGAAGTCATCCAGACTGGTAGCACCTATCTCCCCGGGTGGGAAAAATGCAAATGAGGCAGGCTACAATACAGCTTTCATCTGGAGGATTTAAAACACTGGCAACTATTTGGATATATTTCAGTGAGAACTGAAATATTTTTAATATTGCCTTTGTGGTAGAAAAAGTGGATGAAATGGAATTGGAGAGAATTCCCATGAAGTATTTCCTGTTACTTTGTGCCTGAGAACTATCAAAAGTTCTTGAATTCAGATGAGTGGGTAAAATTATTAATCCTAAAGATTAATGACCACAGTTTCTCCTTAAGAGGATCACAACCACACTTTTGGGAAGTAAAAGCAATTATAAAATTTTTACGGGTAATGATACAAGCCAGCTAAATAAGCCAAAATGCTGCTTGCTTAGATGAACCATAAAATGATCTTTGAACTAAATCAGGTTTAAACTGTTCCTCATACAAAAGTGCTACCAAACACGTACATTTAAGAGAAGAATTTCCCTTGGATACTCATCCTGTTCCAGTGCCAGCTCGAGCCTGTGGCTCTGCGCACCAGGAGGGACAGAAGGCAGGACGAGATGGGTCACTGGAAATGGGCCTGGCAGCTTGTGGTTCCTTCTCATTCTGGCACCCACTGCAGCATTTAGCCTGGTGTGTGTGCAGGCAGACTGCCAAGCAGCTTTCCATAGAACCCCACAGGTTGGAGAGGGTGAAGCTTACGAGGCCGTTCTAGGCTTTGTAGCTGCCAGTGCAGGGACAGGAATGTCCCTGCACACAAGGGTGCTCCCATCTGTGTGGGACTCTCTCTGCTCGAGTCACCACTTGGAGAAGCAAGAATTGCTCACCCTTGACTGAGCTGCAGCACCAACAGAGCTTCAAACCTGGCACATGGTGTATCTTCAAGGCAATAAAATAAACTTCATTCCTTGGCTGGGCTTCTGCAGCCCCTCATTCCCTTGAGAAAGAAGCTAAACTGAGCAGGAATTTAGTATCAGCACAGAAAATAGATGGCTGTCTGAAAACAGACACTAAGGCTGATTTTATTATATGGATAAAGCAGAGATCTCTGGCAATAAAATGTTAAAATACTCTGAAAAAATTAAAGGTATCATTTTTCAGAGGGAGTTTGTTCTACTGAATTAGGTGCTAGTCTGGGACTGAGGAGACCCTGAGCTTAATCCCAGCTGCTCCTGGGGTCCTGGACAGCCTTCACTGGGTAAGGTCACATCCCCTCAGCTGTGCTGCCCTGCCTCCATCTGCCTCCTCCATTTCGGGTGTAGGAACACACAGGTAGGGAACCATTTCTATGCTTCATTAGGTGGTTATTGAGAGCTTAAATGAAACCTGTTGCCCTCAAAATAACAATAACTTATGGCATACTCTGAACTGAGCCAGCCTAAGCAATATTGGATTAAAAATTCCTCAAACATTTCATGAAGAATTTTTTTACCTGGTTCTACCCAAGACATTTCTCATATCAATTGAATTACTCCTAATTTACACCAAGGAAAACATATTGAAATGCTGCTACTCATAATTCTCATCAACGTGGGGAAGACAGCTTGCTTTCAGCAAAATCAGGTTAAGACATGGGCAGAGCTGTCCAGAAAGCCTTTCACTTCAATACAAAGCGAGGACAGTGGGCTCAGAGCCAACACTACATTTTTCAGATTAGTCTCAGCGCTCAGTCTCCTTCCTTCCCCTTCTCACCAGAAAGATTTCATTTCAGATCAAATGTGTTTACAATCCATTTACCACTACAGAGGGTTTCTTTTTCAAACATGAAAATAAGGAATAAAAAGATCACATACACCTTTTCTGGGGAGGTTTGAAAGTGCCTGGAAGAAATACAAGCAGGTGACACCTTTCCATTACCAGATCACTGCCTAAACACCTACTGGACCTGCAGCACATGCTGTGTTTGTGAGCAGAGCCTCAAAAATTATTTAAAAAACAACAACAACAAAAAAAATCGAGGTCACTCTCCTAAAAATCAGAAACTGAGTTCTGATAAGATAAATGAACACTGGGAACACTTCTTGAGCTTCAGCTATGGAAACAATTCCTACAAACAGGAGATGAATTACCCCACTTAACTCAGTGAGTGTTTTCTTAGCATAGAAAACAAGGAAAACTACAAGCAAAAGAAGTAAAATATCTGTCAGAGACTGATTAAAAGCAATCTCTGATCTCTCTGAAGAATTAATAAAGTACGGAGTTACTTGGTTTCTGTCACTTCGTTTTTAAACTCTTAAAATAAACACACACTATTGCTCATTCCATCCCTTCCACCATCCTTTCCTTCCTTAATGCAAATCTCACCCTTTTCCTCTGTATCCAAGGAAAAGCTCAGCAGCAGAGCTCAGCCACGAGCTCCAGCATCCATGAACATGAGCTCGAGTGCTGCTACACCATGCTTCTCTTCTTTGGATAAAGATAACAAGTGTTGGAGCATCTAGTATGGCTTTAGGTAAACTATTCTAATATTTGACTTATTAACAATCTATACATTTTCTCTAGCTCAGGTTTAACTTCCAGCTTCCAGTCGTGACTCAAGAGCCCTGTTAAATCTGCTACCACACTGAGTTCTCTTCTAAACAGCAGTCAGCAAACTGTGCCCACCCTTGATTTGCTCTTGAACAGAGTCTTTAACCATTCTCGAAGACTCTTCAGCCTGGGGTCACATCAACAGCAAATTTCTAGATGTTTTCCAGATTCTCAGGATCCTACGCAAACACAAATAGCCAGGAACAACAACAGTCTCATAGTACATGCACAGAATGCTCAACATTCCCAAGAACACACATCCATAACTTCACCCCAGAGGAGTAACTGTACTCAATACCTAATTGCTCCTTTAGGAGATTTTTACCCCCACCCCCAGTGTCATTATTTTCACACTAATCTCCCATTTAGCATGCACGACCTCCCTTTCTTCCCCAAATCTGTCCTTTCTTTCAGCATGCTTTCATGCTTTTTCACCATCTTTCTCTCATGTATGCTATGTAGATGACCACAATTTGCCAAGAAGGAAAAAGCCCTGCCTATGTCTAATCTGTCAGGTCATTTTATCCCATCCTTCTGCAACTCCCCTAAGACAGTGTTGCTGGCAGCACTTCCCTTGTTTTATTCCTCAGCCCACCATATTTCAGCCGAGGGTTTCTTTTCATACAAAACCCAACCCCACAGCTGAGCAGGACTGGACATCTCAAGAGGATGAAGCAGGGCAACACAGAATAACTGGCCATAGTATTTTATTCCACAGTATTTTATTCCAGGGACTTGGGGCTTCTTTGGCAACACTTGCATCCATTCGCAATGTGCAGGAAGAAGAGTCACAAACTCCTTTATTCTTTTGTTTCTCAGGAAGATTAAAAAGTTTTGCTTGTTTTTTACCCTGGAGAATAATAAATCATCAGGAGATGATGCACTCCTTTGACACATCCCTTGGTTCCCATGCAGATTGGTATCGGCAGGAACAGCAGGCTTCCCCAGAACATATGTGCAAATATTCAAGAATAGCAAACACCAAGGATAAACATATTTGGACCAAACAGCTTTGCTGAAGAGAAGGGAATGTTTGCAAATGGTGCTTTGCAGTATTACCTGCACTAATGAGCCCTCTGTATTCAATAACCTGATCTTTCACTCAAAGAAACCTTTCTGATGAAGGGCATGCCCCTCAAGCTTCCCCATAGTGCTTAAAAAGGGGTTCTAAATGAGCATCTCTGAGACAAAACCAGATTATTATGTATTTATTGCATATCACATATTATTCTCCAAAGCAAGCAGCTTAAACATGTAGCCTTGATGAGAACTGATATTTACTAATTATTGCCATTCATCAAATGAGTCCTCCGAGCCTTAATGCTGTGTTAGCATTAAAATTTGACATTGAACTCCATGGTTTCTAAACTTTCATAATTGCACCTGATCTGAATAATATATATTAATGATGTATCCCTAGGATGATCCACTGGAATCTGTGTCAGTTGAAGAATGCTAGTAATTTTGAAGGGGACACTTCCATATTTTCTAAGAGTAATCAAGAAATTTGAATATTAAGATTCTGGAAAAAATTCCCTACAGCCAGCAATAGAAACTTACCTTCAGTACAAGAATAATAGCATTTATCTGGGGGAGCAGTGGCTCAGAACAGATGCTGCCAAGATGAATGATTAATGCACATTAATTGTGGTGAGGAGTTTTCAACTTCAAGTGGTTTTGAATGTAAAAATAGGAGATTTGATAAAAATAAAAAAAAAATTCTCTTTTCAGTCAAGTGCCTTTTAAATCTCTTTTTGCTTTCTGAAAAACAAAAGAATTTGCATCTAAGTGACATTTTTAGTAAAAAATAGTTCACTGAGCTGCTGTTGATTTCTGACTTTTCAGATGCCAATTTTTCCCCATCCAAAAAAAGACCAAAAAAGTCAAGGAAAGGGAAATGGGAAGGATACAGTCCGGGAAGAAAGCAGCTTCCAGCCAGCTCTAGCATACTAATAATCAGACTAGGCAACCCAGAAAGACTTTTCTCTCTGACAATGTTGGTTTGAGCAACACCAACAACAATTGCAAGGAATGAAAGCAACATCTGGTGCAGGAAGTTTGGAAGTGGGCTTTGTTCATTTTCAGCTTTCAGAACTAAAAAAGACTAATGCTGGTCAGAAAAAAAAAAAGATTTCATTGTCATTTTCTCTTATTTGTAGATGTGCAGTGTGGGAAAGGACTTTTTCAGTACAGAAATTAAGATCTGAATATCAAACCCCAGCCAATCTCCTCATATCAGAGCACGAGCTTGAGTGCCAGAGTGTCCTGCCAGCTGTTGTACAGCTGTAATCCAGCACGTGGCCCTGAGTGCTGCTGCCTACCTGGAGAAAATTTCTAATCTCACACATGAGAAAACTGCCTCGTGCATCCCCAAAAGTGCTGAAATTTTTATCTCAGCCTCTCCTTTTCTTTGATTTTACGTCAACAGAAGTCCTTTTCTATTAAGTGCTTCACCAGAGAGTCACACAAAATGTCACATAAGAATAACCTAAAATGCATCTTAGAGCTCCCTTAATTTGTCAGCCTCTGGTTTTTGTTTTAGCTGTTGTTTCTCAACACCCTGCTGAGGTGCATCTTGTTTTCTTGAGCAGGGAATTCCTCAATTTCACCTGGCCAATGCTGTTTCCTCCCCTGAGACAAACAAATGCTTCTTAAAAGAGGGTAAAATAGAACAAGAGGCTTTTGGGGAAGCTAGCTAGTAACATTTTTTCCCTCTCTGCAAACTGAGCACAGGGTCAGAGAAGACATTTCTGTTTAGATTTAGGTATCAGTCCCTTCACTGGGAAGGTGTTTGGAGATTTTTTTTTGTAAGAGGTGATTGATGCCCAGACCCACGCCTGGAATCTGAAGACAATCTCCTGCCATTCTAGCCAACTAATCCAAACCCCCAATTTCATGGAGAGTGAGGAGCATTGGGGTAAATCTCAGGCTGCCAGCTCCCCTCTAAGCATATAATAAGGAGACTTCAGAAGTTAACTCACAGTTTACTTCCACAGACCAAACTTGGGTGGGGGCAAAGGCTGACTCTGTTGTCAGAGGAACACAATTATTTAATTCCAAACACTTGGCCCATCATTTCCTTATTATCACAGCTTTTACAGCAATTCCACCTAATCTTTTCCTGTCTGTTCATTTACAAGGCAACAGATGAGAATCAGCCTGTCCACAGAGAGAGCAAAAAGCCCCAGAAAAATGAAGAGTCACAATTGCAAATATCAATCTCCATGATAGATATCAGGTGTCATCATCAACAAGAACATCTCAACAGCCTTGACTGGAATGCAGGAAGACACTGTCCCCATTCTCAATTCAAAATTTAATCAAGACACAATGTACCATGCAAAGATTATATACAGCTGAATCTGCCAAGATGCCTGGTAGGAATTGTGAACAATTAAATGAAGAAAATTTGAATTTACTTTGATATCAGTAGCAAGTGTTCCCTGTGTAAGGTACAAAAGCTGAAATTACCCCAGATTTGTTTCCATAGAGACTCTTCATAGCTCTGCACAAACCACAATACTATTTCCTCAGCACAGCATGTGAAGCAAACTGTTGATCAACAGAAAAAAAAAAGAGATGGGGCCTCATTTAATTAGCATAAGTCAGGAGAGCTCCCGCTGGTAATTGGGCCCTATGATCCCCAGGCCTAAATTTTATATCTGGGGCAAAATATATGTATATACACACACACAATTCAAACACAGAGCACACAGTAGCAGGAGTTTCCAACACCCGAGTAACTCCTTCAAAACACTGCAGGAAGAAAGTGCTCCAGAAAGATCAAGGCTGGGAAAGCGAGGCAATACCTGTGTAGAAGGTGAAGGAGCAGCAGCTGTCAGTTTAAAATGAAAAGGGATAGTTTGAAGCAGGAGGATGTGGTGAATACAAAGCCTAGCTCCACTATAAGCTATGAACTCATATGAACTATGAACTATGTCCAGCTTATTTAAATTTATCTCCTACTGCTCAATATTTCTCCATAATTTTATGGCTGGATATGCTGAAAACAGAGGAGCATGAAATCTGGGGTCTAAACCAACTAATTCAGAGTAGGGAATGGTATGTTAATTTAGTTGACTGCACCAAGAAATCATCCTCCAGAGTAGAAAGAAATGAGCACAGCTGAAAAAAACCTAATCAAGTTGGGAGGTGAATCTTATTCACATTTGCAATAAGGAACATATTTGAGCAAACAGTATTTTCTGTTATTCTCCTGAGTTGTTTCCTTCCAATAACAATGACCAAATACTAAAGGGAACTAAGAGTATGTTACATAGAGCAAGCAGCATTCCTTATGGAGCAGCAGCAGCTCTGGGAAGATAATGTCATCAATCAGAGAGAGGAAACAAATATGCTTTGTCCAAAGTGTCAGCACTGGACCTTGCTTGATTTTTCAAATGAATATTTTCGAATTAAATCTTCAAAGAATTCAAGCATGATATTTATTGCAAGCATTACTCAAAGTCTTTTGTTTCTGGAAAACAGATTTAATTAAAATAGTGAGCATCAATAAACAGATCAAGTAAATATTTTTTATTAGAATGACAGAGCCAGAAACACAAGAAAAATAAACCTAGAACACCCAGAGAAAGCCTTTCAAATTCCATTTTAATAATCAACTTTTACTTTCAGAGTATTCTTGCCCTTTTCTCAGAAAGAGATGATCATAATTTGGACCCATTTCCTACAGAAGCACATCATAAAGAACTTGACACACATGATGCACCCGGGCACAATTTTCTCAGTCTGGGGAGGTCAAGGTCAATCCCCTGACCCAGGCCATACCCAGAGGGGAATGTCTTGGGGGGTTACACCAATGTGGTTGTGTGCTGGTTGTCTCTTTGGCTGGTTTTAGCACTGCATTCCTGGTACATCAGGAGTTTCATTTGAACTTCTCTCCTGTGTCTTAGCTAATATTTTGGTTAAAATTCATCACTTTACCAGCCCTAAATGGCATCAGGGGAAAGAAGAAAGGAAAAGATGAGTAAGGAGAAGAGCCAGTAACTCCTCTTTACACACCACAGCTGAGCTAGTGCTAGAGGTGCATTAAATGTGGAAGATTAAACTGATAAAAAAATTCCCTTTAGTGGAACGTACATGAATAATTTGTGATATCCTCAAAGTCTTAGGGCCCTGAGTTAATGCTAGATTTTTAAAGCTCTCCAAGCAAAAGCAATCAATACTCAATTTCACAAAGATTTCAGTCTCCTGAGGCTCTACTCTTCCCAAGCCCCAGGGCACTGCACCTGGTCCAAGCACATCAATATTCTCACATACACGAATGTGTGGATTTAGGGCAGGGGCTCAACAGTCCCCAGGCAGGTTGGCCCTCAGGAGTGGCACAGCAGTACCAGCCTGGACCCACCTCTGCACCCCCTGGGCACACCAGGTTATAGAAGTTGTCACTGGGAGCATTTAGGGGGCCACAACCCACTCACCCCACACCAAATAAACACAGTGGCTCTGTTGTTGCTGTCTTGCCATGGCACAGGATACAGCAGATTCACAAGGGTAGATGAAGGCAGATATTTATTTTCATGAACTTCCCTCAGGCAAGAGATCCTTGATGCAGAGCAGCTAGACATTCAGTAGTGTCTTTCTGACCTTTTGCTCCTGAGACTATTCAGAATAGGCAGTTCTCATACATACATATATATATATATATTTACACACACAGAGAGCCTCCTTAAAAAGAAAGGTTGCCAAGTCCAGAAGTTGAAGTGACATTGATTTATTTATGCACAGAGCACACAGGTTAGGACCTGAACAGATTACAAAAACATTATCTCAAAAATACACTTTCCATGGGATGAGTCTTACTTTGATGTCTTTTTTAAGTATGCGAATAAAAGAATTAAATTCCTAATAAAAGTTTTATTTGTCAAATTAAAGGTTTTTAATCACTGCCCATGTCTGGATACCAAGGAGAAGAGAATACTGTAAACACAGCCTGACCACACAAAGCACATGGAAAGGGTAATGGGTGGCAAGGAGATGCAAAGAAATTACCACAGCTAAAATGGCTCTAAAATAAAAATATTCTAGTCACCCCTCCTAAAAACAGTGTCGGAAAAAGATGCAGCTCTTATAACAAGAACTTTTAATAGCTCCTGAGTTTGCAGATGTAACCTTATAGCTGTAGAAGAGTGTCTATATTTAAGAAACTGTGACGAAAACCACATTAATTTACGAATGGTGAGAGATCTATTAGGCTGACTTCAAAAGTCTTCCAGTTTTTAGAAGAGATTTTGAAGCAAAGCACGTTTGTGAGTGAGTGGAGACCAGACTGAAACACAACCTGCATTAACTCCAGGGGGGTTAATGTGACTGACCTAACACCTTCACTGCCAGGAGAGAAGGAGATCTGGGTCCCAGAACCTTCACCAAAGCAGGCTGCATTTGCAATAATAACTTCCCAGCCCACCTCCAAAATTACCTCTTAACCATGAGAACAGGAGCACATAGATGATGTCTTCAAATGACACCAACTTTGTTGGCTTTAACAAGACAGGTTTTAGCAGAGGACTGGAGCACCATGTGGGCAGGGATGACACTGACTACTGAATTAACGGAAGTGGTATTTAAATTTACAACAAAAATAGATTCATTTTGGAATAAAAATTGAATTTTCATTATAAGCTACATGCTTTCAGTTGGAAATGTCTGAGGAGGAAAAGATGTGGATCCCATGACAACTGAATTACCATAATGAAGCCACAAAAAAAGGTCACTGTGCTTCCAGAGAGCTTCAGAGGAGAGCCAGCCCCTGCAAGTGCAGCAGTGCTAGGTACAAATCACCTGCAAGGTATTTACCCAAGAAGATGTATGTGGTTCAAGCACAGTTTAGCAAAGATGAACTCATTCTAGAAGTGGGCAGGAGGAAGACTCTTGGCATGACTTCAGTAATGTAAAGACTGCTTTAAGAGAGCTAAACAGACTGGGTTGATTCAGCCTGTCAAAATGAAGGCTAAGAGGGGATGCAAACCCTTTTCCTTCAGGATTAAACAGTAAGCATGGAAGAACTATTGGAGCTGAAAAAGAATTCGGTATGAAACCATTGTGAATGCAGGTGGGCTGGGAGTCAGAATGCAGGTTTGAGCTCTTGGAGGAGCAGGGCTCAGGAGTAAGGAGCTCCTAACAGGGCAGCTGAGGAAAGGAAATTCAACCTGCCCAGCGACAGCAGCCTTGGCAAACAGGCTCGTACCACTTGTCTGTGTCAGCACAGAAACCTGCTCACAGGCCTCCATCCCCAAAACCTCTTCAAAAGAAAATATTTGGAAAGTGTGCTAAACTTTAAGAGGACTACAAGGAGATTACTGAATTCTCCAGACAGCAATCTGCATCTCAGTACCACAACCAGTGTGGGCAGTCTTAAAAGTAATTTCCTTTTCTTTTTTTTTCTTTTTTTTTTTTTTCCAGCTTGCCTGAACATCCCATAAAAAGAGGAATTACTACAGTGAAAGGGAGAAATTGATTATGCACATAGTACTTTCAAATGCAGGAAGAAAACAAACTAGAAAAAATAGAGCAGAATAAATTGTTTCTGCAATCTCAGCAAGTTAGATTAAAAAAAAGAAAAATCCAGGAGATAAGCGAGAAGGGCAAGGTAGTTTTGTTTTGGTTTTTTTTCCTGAAATTTTCATTGGCCTTTTTATACCCAAAGACACACATAATTTTTATTTTTCTGCACAAACATGGGTATCCTGGGAAAATATAGTTAAATCACCCAGACAAAAAAAAAAAAGGCTGGAAAGACTGTTTAGATGAATACCCAATCAATAAAACCGCTCTGAAGAAATACTTATCTGCATCCTGTTGGAGATTGACAGGGGAGGTATTAATATTGTGCGCGCTTGTCTAGTGGATAAGATAATCGAGCACCATCAAAATGCAAAGCGGTTCCTGCAACTCCTCCAGGAGTAAGAAAAAAAAAAAAAAAAAGAAATCTCCTTTTCCATCTGAATTCCCTTTCTCCTGCAATGCCATCTAGAGGAAAGCAGGCAGAGGGAAGGGAGGGCAGAGGCAAAGGGCTGAGGAGGTGGAGGGTGCCGGCTGAAGGCGAAGCTTCCCCAGCCCTCGCTAATGAAGTTAATTGAGCTGCACAGCTCTGGAGCCATCAGAGGCAGCACAAGCCCTGGCTCCGGCAGCACAAATCGCATCCGAGCAGGGGGAATTCGGCACTGGGGTTTCCCTCCACACCTCTCTAAGGAAGGCACTCTGCACTACAGGTCTCCGTCTGCTGAAGAAATCCCCATAAATTTCATCCCTTCTCCCACAGTTTGCATTTGCAAACGTATGAAAGAAGAATCCTTTAACATCTCGGATTTGACAGGAGGAATGAAGGAAAAACAAATAAACCAAAACAACAACAAATCAGGAGCTAAAATTTACAGCGAGTCACAGGCACGTCCAGGCAAGCCAGCAGAATTTGGGTAGCAAAGTTCAGAGCCCAGTTTGTCCCCCCATCCCCAGAGTCTCCTTGACAGGACCTTGAGCACTCCCTTCGATTCTGTACTTCTGCTCCCCGATCATTTCCTCTCAGAGGGGCTGTAAGTGAAGGCTCAGGCTGTAAGTGAAGGCTCAGGCTGTGAGACACTCAGGATTCCAGCAGGCACCTCTGCATGCCCAGGGTCACATTTCTCAAGGCTTCAGCCTGGTTTCCTACAGCAGCAGCGAGCCCAGCCCTGGCTCTCAGCTCCACCAGGACTAACACAACATCAAGCAGTGTTAAAACCTCAGCAGTAGCTTTGCCACATGCAATACAGAGGATGGTTGGGAATGCATCACTTTTTTACCCTACACAGAATTTAAACCATTCCTCTCAGATCACAGCTCTCAAATGCTGCTAATGTAGATGTTTCTATCTGAGGGCTCAAGCTTTTTCCTCAGAGTTCCCCTGGCCTTTAAAAATTAATCACAGTCAAGCTGTAGGAAGAAAAAAAAAAGAAAAAGAAAAAGCTTCAAAGGTTTTAGGGAATAGAACAGTTCAGAATATTTTGTTTTGACAATCACTGGCTGTAATTTTTTTCCTGACAATTTAGAAGATCTTTTTAAACCAAAAAAATCAATGAAACTAACAGTAAATAAGACTTTGTTAAGAAATCTTGACGATTTTATTCACTGGGATGAGCAAAAGAAAAAAAATCATGATATTTGGATCTGGACACTGCCTGATTTTTTCAGTGATATAACAGCTTTAAAGGACCTTTTAAGCAGCATGCAGTTTAAGTGAATTTGCTTTTATAGCAAAAAGAAAAGACAACTTCCTCTGGTCAAGGGAAGGGAAGAGAGTGAGAGCTCTGAACGCACTGCTCAAGCACAGGTTCTTGTGACTGATAAATCTTAATTCTGTATGAAGTCTATTGTTCAAAGCTGGGCTTGCAGACAGCTTAAAAGCAGGGAAGTTTTACCTTGTGCTCAAGGACAAGCATTATCCAGACATCAAGAACTGAGGGAATGAACAGCCCTGGTACAGCACATCCAGGTAGCAGAAGACTGCTGAGGCCTGGGGAGGGTTATTTAAAAAAATAATTCATACTTCCTGCCAATAAAAATATTTTACAAATGTTTTGGTGGAATGCATCAGTTACCTTAAAGAAAGCAGCCTCCTGAGCTCTACTGCATGGCCACACCTGGGCAAGGCTTCATCACAGAGGTCCTGGGGGGATGTGCTGTTAAAACTGAGAACGGGGTATAGAAATATCTTTACAAACAAGACCTCAGATAGCCTGTTGGGAAGTCTTGGTCTCTGCCAAAGCTGTGACATGCCAATGCCCAAGCTCTACATAGGAAAACTGGTTTGTATTTCTCAAAAGGTGAAAATGGTAACTGAGTCATCCCTAGTTTTCAAGAACAGTGAGCAGAATCATTTAGTAACAGTCACCAAAATAACAGTTTCTTGTTCCTCCTCTTCCATGTGAAACTTCAAACAGTTCAATTTATCAGTGCTGAAGAGTTCTGTACCTGCTGATTTTGAGCACTAACAAATGTTATTTCCAAATCTTTCTTACAACAATCTCCAGAAACGTTTCCCTCTCTTAACATGGAATTTCAACAGTTCTTAAAGGAATAACCATCAAGAATTCAAAAATTATATGAAGTGAGAAAGACTAGTCAACACCCTCTAATTTCTAAACTCATAGTATAGTTGCTGGGTCACTTCCAATTCCCCTCTGAGCACAAAACAGGTACCCTTTGATGTCTGTCCTTGAGCATTCAGCCTTTACTGACCGAGCTGCAATCAGAGGATGAAGACATGCAAACCCCATCACCTTCCAGACAAACAAACCCCACCGTGGCCTGGATGCAGCAACTGGGATGATGGTGCAGTGTCTGTGTGCTGATATTGTCACCAGACCCTGCCTAAGAGCACAAATTCCCTCTTCCTGCAGGGCTAATTGTATCATTTTTCTTTTTTCATACAGACACCTCTATTTTCTCTTATTTATCTCTCTACCTTAGTGTATTAGTGGCAGAAAAACCCCAAGGAATCCAAATAGACTCCTAGGCATCAGCAGCTTTGGTAACCCCTTACCAGTTTGTAGGATGATTGTCCCCCCTGCTCTCAGCTTGACAACATCTATGTCCCTTACCTCCCCATCAAGAAAACCCACAGTCCTTTCACCCTCTGCCTCGAAGCCAGTCTGAACCAGTGGCATAGAGAAAGGCTCCAGGACATCTCTAAGTGCAGCATAAAAACAGATATATCTTCTTTCATGAAGCAGCTCCTCTGCTGCACAAACCACACTGTGAGCTCTCCCAGCAAATCCTCTCCTCCACGGAAGAAATCATCTCCTCAGCTGCTACCGCAGGGTCAGCAGGGGCCAAGTTCTGCAATTACACAACAAAACTCACAAATTATTTTTTTAAAAAACCAAAACAGCACAAAACAGATAATTAATTTACAAAAAGAAATAAATGATGCCTTATCCCTAAATAGCCCAAGCTCATGAAGGGGAACAGCATATTTGTTGTCTGCCACATGAGTGGCTCTGACCAGCAGCTGCACACAGGCAGGGGATTTTAAATCTACTGGGACCCAATCATGTAGCAGTAGCTCACTCAGATATGCACCATTCCACTAGCACTGTGGAGCCCTGAATATTTAGTACCACCAGTACACTATCATGTGCCATTCTCAGAGTGAGCTGAGGTCCTGCTTTAATTTGTTCTGTCTCTGTGTGCACAACAAAGCTGCTGCTTAAAGTGGATAAAATTGGTTCTGATTTTTATTCTTTGTTGAGTTGTTCTCTATCAGAGAACTTCAAATTTTAGACTGTACATGACATGGTTTTTAAATCTGCTCTTGAAACTTGTCCTTATCCATCTGCTAAAGAAGGAAAAGGTGGGCTCTGTGAGCCCTGGGGCCTGGAGGTGGATTCGGAAGAAACGTGTTGTCCAGGAAGAGAAAGCAGAAGCTCAGCTGCAAGGGCTGGGAGCAGGTTTGCTGCTGGTTCTCTGCCAGATGGGCAGTGGCCCCAGGGACAAGAAGCATGTCCATGCCAGCAGGCACCATCTCCTCCTGAGCAGAAAAAGATTAGAGAGATACCTTGGCTCTGGAGACACTGCACTTTTTAATGCTAATCCTTTACCTGCTAGCAAAGGAGAAGGTTGCATTCCTTCACTGCAAGCAAAGGGGACAGCAAAGAAAAGCGAGATAAATCATATCTGACACTACCCTTAATACATTCCTCTACAGAGATGGCTACACCAAGAGATGTCCATGTACTAACCTTGATTGAGAGGTTATTTGTGCCCAATATTCTTAAAAAAAAAATAAAAAATAAAAAAAAAA
>VYZR01113932.1:0-12454 GCA_013400675.1 Oxylabes madagascariensis
TTTTTGGGGTTTTTTGTCAATTTAGTCTGGCTTTACCTAGCAGTGCCTAATTATTTTTTAAAATAGAAAATAACAAGAAAGGGGGAAAAGAGCAAGGGTGGGAACTTTCAGCATTCATCCTTAGTAAAAATTGGAACATAGCCAGAATGGCCTGAGAAAATGCCCATCATAGAGAAGCTTGACACTTGACAGAACATTCCCATGTACTGAGAAACCTTGGAGAGGAAGACAGACTACAGGAAGTTACAAAACTCTTCAAGATCCAGGGCCTGTTTAGATCCTCTGAAACCCTTTCTATAGCTGGAAATCTTTTTTTATTGCTCTATCCAAGAGCAATTTTTCATGAGGTCTCAGTTAAGAAATTTTCAGAGGAAGGACAAGCTGAGAAGCTCAGTAAATGGGAATTAGGCCAGGCCATGGAAGAGGGAATGTGTCTGCAGACATGTGGATAAGAAAAACTGTTTCCCATGATAGATACAACTTGAAAAAAGTGCATTTAGTGAATACCTTTCAGCGCCTGACCTCTGGCCTGTGTAATCATGTTTGCCATCTGTCATATGAACTACATCTGCTTTTTCAAATGGAGAAGCTGTAGGTTACTTGAGAGAGAATTTCTGGCATTCTCTAAAGTCTGGATCACTGAGCATGAAGATTGTTACAACTTTCCCTTAGATGCTGTTATAATTTGAGAGTTCTTCTCAGATGCAGTTGTCCACTCCTTGCTTTCAACTCTGTTCTTTCAAACAGCATCATCTGAGGGAAGCACATTTTCCCCAGGTTAGCCTGGTGGATGAGGGAGGGATATGTGTGTGAGAAAATACTTGCTTCTATTAGTTTTTAAATTTGTCTTCTCTAGTGTAGGTCTGACTTAGGACCACCCTCTGTTGAAATAAAATAGTAATAGCACTGAAAAGAAAATTTATCCCATAATGTCATATTTTTCCTATGTGCTGCAATCCACTTGACTTCTGTAAAGGGAAAAATCTCTCATGGTGGATACTTCAGTTCTCTAATCAGCAGTGTAGAATTGTTGGAGTACACTTGCTCTGTATCCCTCTGGTCTGTGGACTTCCATCCAGAGCCAGAAGTAGGGCTGTGTAAGGGTGGGTAAATGGAGCTGGCACGTTTTGAAAAGTGCCGTTTGGAGGGGAAAATTTTGATGGAAAATATCTCGCTCTTTCTGTGATAAAACCCTTGTTATTCAGGAAATAAATGTCTGAGGCTGTCCTGGTCTGCACACCCTATTCTGAGTCCTGGGGATGTTTTTACTGTGTTTAAAAAGCCTTAAGTAATGTGACTTTGTAAATCAAACTGAAGCAAGTAATGAACTGTGCGTTGCAGGTTGAATGAATCAACCCTGGAGAACAACCACCATTTGGAAAATGATGCTTTTTCAGACAAGTCAGAGAGAGACAACATAGAGGAGTCAGAGAATGAAGCACAGGAGAACAGCCGGAAGACAAATGAAAGCGAGAGTGATCAGTCAGAAACACAGGGAGAGGTCTCTCCAGGAAGGAAGGGGACCACTTATATTGAACAAGTCTATGAAGAATTTGGAGAGGTAAGAAAACAAAAATCTTGACTGCTGCCTGTTCCTGTTAAAATGTATCTGTTCACAGTATTTGTCATTCAGCCCTTTAGCTGTATGGCAGGTAACAGCCAACTTTATGAGTTCCGGTGTTCTACAGATAAAGCAAAGCACAGTTTTCTGCTAAATTATGTGGTGTTATCATGTGCTTTAATAATTCTGCATTATAAACAGCAGCTCTGCTACTGTGCTTTGGTGTGTTTTCAGCATCAGTGATTGCTTTAACCAGTTATTGCATTAAAGATCTGCACAGCATTGGCACATTCGTGGAGCCAGCGGGAGGGGGGATTATTATCCTGGGCATGTGTCCTGGCCAATTAGGGTACTCAGTCTTTGTGTGATACAAAATATGACACTTCCCTTTTTTTTATTATGCGTGGAACATCCTTTTTTTGTGTGTCTGAAGGGAGCATTTGAGCCATTTGATTGCTAAATGCCAGTTGCTTATCTGAAAGCCATTTCTCATGACATTTAACAGCAGGAGGATGCATTTCAGTTCCACATAAGAGCCTTGCTAGCTGGATGTCACTGTGACACCTCTGAGGAAGGCAATGGTAGAGAGCTGGGGCAGCCAAGTGTGCTGTGTGAGAATCAGTCTGAGCAGGCAGCAGAGGAGCTCTGCTCTGAGTGCTTGCTTGCCTACTGCTTTGAACAAGGGAGCTGATGTCTTGTTGGTGCTTCAAAGAAACACACTGCTGGAAAGCTATTTTTTCCTTAGAGTCATGGAATCGTAGAATGATTTACATTGGAAAAGACCCTTAAGATCAAGTCCAATTATTAATGCAGCACTGCCAAGTCCACATGAAACCATGTCCTTCAGCACCACATCTGCATGGCTTTTAAGTACCTCCAGGGATGGTGACTCCATCACCATCTGTTCCAGGGCTGTTCCAATGCCAGACAATCCTTTTAGTGAAGAAATTTTTGCTAATATCCAATCTAAAGTTCCCCTGGCATAACTTGAGGCCACTTCCTCTTCTCCTATCACTTGTTACCTGGAGAAGACACCAACACTCACCTCTCTGCAACCTCCTTTCAGATAGTTCTAGAGAGGGATAAGGTCTTCCCTCAGCCTTGTTTTCTGCAGGCTAAACCACCCAAGTTTGATCAGCTGCTCNGCATTTGAGCCATTTGATTGCTAAATGCCAGTTGCTTATCTGAAAGCCATTTCTCATGACATTTAACAGCAGGAGGATGCATTTCAGTTCCACATAAGAGCCTTGCTAGCTGGCTGTCACTGTGACACCTCTGAGGAAGGCAATGGTAGAGAGCTGGGGCAGCCAAGTGTGCTGTGTGAGAATCAGTCTGAGCAGGCAGCAGAGGAGCTCTGCTCTGAGTGCTTGCTTGCCTACTGCTTTGAACAAGGGAGCTGATGTCTTGTTGGTGCTTCAAAGAAACACACTGCTGGAAAGCTATTTTTTCCTTAGAGTCATGGAATCGTAGAATGATTTACATTGGAAAAGACCCTTAAGATCAAGTCCAATTATTAATGCAGCACTGCCAAGTCCACATGAAACCATGTCCTTCAGCACCACATCTGCATGGCTTTTAAGTACCTCCAGGGATGGTGACTCCATCACCATCTGTTCCAGGGCTGTTCCAATGCCAGACAATCCTTTTAGTGAAGAAATTTTTGCTAATATCCAATCTAAAGTTCCCCTGGCATAACTTGAGGCCACTTCCTCTTCTCCTATCACTTGTTACCTGGAGAAGACACCAACACTCACCTCTCTGCAACCTCCTTTCAGATAGTTCTAGAGAGGGATAAGGTCTTCCCTCAGCCTTGTTTTCTGCAGGCTAAACCACCCAAGTTTGATCAGCTGCTCTTCACAGGACTCGTGCTCCAGACCCTTCACTAGTCTCTTATGCTTTTCTTTCGATGTTTTCCTGAAAGTGTACTACTAATACTGATGAAAAAAATATAATCAAATATATCCTAATTACACCTAGCTTCTCTTTAAGTGCATTTTTTCCCTTGAATCCCCTTACAGACAGGCAAATGGTAACTGGGTTCAAACAGAAGATTTTGAATATAGATGAGTAACTACGCAGCAGCAAAATGAAAGCAAACTTAACTTCTGTCAGCTGCTTATTCTGAAATGACCTTTCTTTACATGACAAACTTGTCCTAGAAGTGGTGGTAGGGCAGGCTGATATTTTGGTGTTTGAGCAAACCTTATAGGCTAAACTGATGTGTATATGTGGGTGTGTGTGAGAGAAAGAGAGATCTCTGCATTTTTACATTAAAATAAGAAAAAATGCACTACAAATCAAGTAAAAAACTGCATTTCTGTTGGAGAGTGACACTTCATGTGGCATTAAATATGGCTCTCTGTAGTGCATCTGCTTAGGCACAGGTAGCATCCAGTGGGTTTCCAAAAAGAATTGCCATGTGACCTTGGCCAGTGGGTGTTCTGTAATACTTCTTCAAGAGGTGGGGCCGTCATCACCTGGGCCACACCGGTAGAACTGGTTGTTGAGTTTGAGCTCATTGGTGAAAGGAACATAGAGGAAAATAGGTTTTGTGCAATCATGCAGCTCCCCTGGGTGGAGATGTCTCAAGGTAAACACGTGCCAATAATAATGTCACATCTTAAATTGCCCTCTGCCTGTGTGTGTAATTCAGATGTGGTAGGACAAAGGTCACAAACTGGCACTGTTAAATTTTCAGGTTGGATTTGAGGGCTCATTTTAAAGGTGTGCATGTGGGTAGGTGCATTGCTGTGCTCTTGGAAGGTATTGGTGCATTTGGCATTCCAGTTTTGCCTTGTTTGCAGTTGGAATGTGAAGGCAGAGACAGGTGTCAGAAGAACTTTGAGATTGCAAAAGCTGGTCTAGAACACAAAATAGACACTTCAGTAGGTAGATTGATAACGGAAAAAAAAAAAATCCAAGCTTGTAGTTTTAACAAGTTATAAAAAGGGTTATTATTTGAGGTTGTTCATGTCTTCTTTCACCTTCTTCTCTTTCTGTATATGTCTATCCTGTGTGCAGTGATTCATTCTGGGTAGCACTTTGTCCAGCAATTTCAACATGGCATTAATTTATATTGACAGTACATGCACACTTGAGAACCTGGATAAATAATGAGAGTTCTGACAGACCCCTGTGCATTGTAAACCCTAGGTGATGCTGTGGTATTCCATTCCTCCTTGGAGGTTCAAGGTGTGTATTGCATCAGACTGTCAAAAGAAGACTGTACAAAAATGGAAAAGCAATGACAGTAACAGAGCTTTGTTGTTCCTCAGTTTGAAATCCTCTCAGCCTGCAAGCCCTGTGGGACTGGTAAACTTGCTGTGACTGTAGGGCTGATTGGGAGCCAACATGGTGGCAATGCTGATGTGGTGAAAAAGAATGTTTAGTGATTTATACCACCTGAAAATCCTGTTGTGCTGTGCTATGCCCTCTCTCAAACCAAAGTCCATTCCAAAAGTGAATCTGTGCCCTTTTTCTCATAGAAATCTCTTGCCTAAAATCACTAGAAAGTCTTAAGTATTCTCTTTCACTGTTTAATTATGATGCCTAGAATGTATTAAAATTGCTTTTTTGTTTGAAAATTTCGTTTAATTTGCCTTCTATAGTGGTGTGAAAGGCCCATTTCTCCATGTTGCACATCTTGTAGACCCACTGAATGCATAGGAACTACACAGGGCTGAAACCACAGCATAATCCCTGGCTTTTTTTACCTACACTTCTGCTGCAAAGGGCTCTGAGTAGCACTGGCAGGTGCTGGAGTTTTTGTGCCTCTCACCTGGCACTGAGGCTCTTGCGATACTGACACACCAGTTTGTCTTGTCTAGAAGTCGGAGGACTGCTTCTATTGTCTGTCGATTGCTTGTTTACCTCCTACATTTTTCTACATATCTCCTAGTGAATCTTATAATCTCTCATTTGCGGAGAATGGGAGTGAGAGGAACTTCTGTTCATCCAGCAGGCCGCAGGGATGCTGTGACAGCTCTGGGAATGTCCACACCTCCTGATGGCCTGCAGTGCAGAGTCCCCTGGCTAATGTTGGTCCATGCTGGCCCATCATAGCCCTGAGGAGTGTGGAGGCAGTGGCTTAGGAAGGAGCAGAGCAGAGCTGTGCTCCCTGCCTCGTGCCAGCCTTCAGAGACACCCAGGGCTTTCTGTACGACTCACTTGAATGTTTTGGGGATTCATTTCTACTGAGACATGGCTGATGTCTCTGTGCGGTGGTGTAGGTGAGCATTCACCCTTGTGCCAGGGCCTGGTGTGCATGGGTGAGCTTGGACCCCCAGAGAAACGCACCCACAAGGAATGCTTTTCCTGCTTCTGCCCTGAAGTGCGCTTTTGCCTTTGTAGACAGGGGAGTCGTCTCAGACAGAAACCGTCTCTGAGGAGAACAAGAGCCTGATGTGGATCCTGCTGAAGCAGCTGCGGCCTGGCATGGACCTGTCGCGGGTGGTGCTGCCCACCTTCATCCTGGAGCCACGCTCGTTCCTTAACAAACTCTCCGACTACTACTACCATGCTGACCTGCTCTCCCAGTAAGCTGCACACAGGGTGGGCCTGACCCGGGCACTTCTCCTGTATTTCTGAACTATCTCTGTGTGCCAGAAAGGCTCCCAGATAATACCGAGGTCACTGGCTTCAACATAGATCAAGCCAGGCACCGGCTGCAGTGACTTTTTACAGATAGACTGCTGCCAGTGAGGGGCAAGGAAGGAAAAGTTAAACTCCAGACAAACCCACCTTTGCATATGGACATGTTTGCCGCTGCTGGCTGGAACTGATGGGAATTCAGCCTATGCCTTGGAATTTTCCACAACAGAGCTGTGCCACCTCCTGGTGAACTCATACACACAGGGGAATAGGACAGAGAGCAACCAAAATTGTCAAGCACTTTTGTTCCCCAAAGCAATACAATTATGATAGTTGATAAACAAATAAGAAACATCTTTTAAAACCATTGATGAGAGAGATCTGCTGGAAGCAGCAGAGTAGGAAATAGGAAATGTTCTGCTTCCAGATAAGACCTGCCTTCTGAATAAGATATGCCTAGTGGATTGTAAAACCAGGATGTGCAATATTCTAATAGCAGCACTAGTTACTCATTTTTATTCCACTTTCTCTGGGTAATTACAGAATCATGGTATTTTCAAGCCTTATCTGTGGTATTTGTACTATCTGAAGTTAAAGAAATAGTTCTCCTCAGTGCTGATATGTAAGAAGACTTCAAGAGGTTTGGAGGTTTTGATAAAAAATTGGTAAATTGTGGTTCGGGCGACCCTTCTAAATGAATTTTGCAATAATTTACCCAAGCTGATTTTTAAATCTGACTAAATGGTTGGAAATACTAGGAATGCCTTTGGTTTGGTTTACTTCTTGCTTCATCTTTGAGCATTGTTTGAAGGTGCTGCTGGCTGAGATGATTTTTTGAAGTCCCTTCCAACCTGAAGGGTTGCATGAAATCTCAAAGTACTGATAGAATTCATGTAGCACATCAGCTTTAAAGATCTTTTATGAAAGAGTGAAACAAAGAAAAAGAGACAAAAAAAAGGTCCGATTTTGATGGCATAGGTCTGTTTTTATGATTCACACTGTTCTACTAGCTGTGACTCAATGCTAATGTGAGTGGCAATCCCACATTAACCTACTCCAACATCCAATCAAACCTGATGAACTCCAGAAATTTTATTGGTCTTTCTGCAGAAATGTGGGGCAAGGGGTGCCACTTTTTAACAGTTTGTGTTGTGTGACATACGTTACTGAAAAATATATATTCTGCTTGGAGACACCTTTTTCACTGGCAGCAGCACAGAAGTTACTTCCCTTTAGTTGTGGGGAAATAGATTGAAATTGACGTTATTACACTGGAAAGAAACTAATGTGATGTGTGACCAGTATAAAGAACGTTTTCTGTTCTATTCTGCAGGGCTGTCCTTGAAGATGACCCCTACACCCGAATGAAGCAAGTTTTGAGGTGGTATCTATCCGGCTTCTATAAGAAGCCAAAGGTAAAATGAGGCATTAAATTGGGGTTGTAACAGGCATTGAAATCTTCTGCTGTGGTTTTGTTTAATTTCTCTATAGCCTCTCCTTTGAGACTTTACCTCTGTTACTGCTCAGAAGACTTTGACCATTACTTTTAAAAATGGGGTTGCATTTGGTCAGAGTAGACAATGAACGCAGAATAGTGGCAATCAACCTCGGAGCCTTTGCGCTGGACAGTTAGAAAGTAAAACTGGTCATGAACAAGTAACTTGCTCTGGGATGCAAGGCTTTTCCCTTTGCTGAAAGCAGGTCTTCTTTCTCTTTTCACGCTAATTAGTACCACTGTGCCATGTCTCCATGTCAGTATGCCCTTGCTGTGTAGAGTAGCAGCAATAATAAAGCTTGATCATCTTGTGAGGCTTTGATTGGGCAGTATTAAATATTAAATTGGTGAGAATAGCAGATTAATCCATGGCTCAGATGAAAAGATTAGATTAGGTTAGATTGGATTAGATGGATATGTATCTAGTCCTTCAGTTTTTATTCTTGTGATTGAGTTTGTTTAAAACATCGGAGAAAAAAATTACCATATTGTGTTGTGGCCATCTGTAGCACTGGATTGCAAATCTTCATTTGTAGCAGGTTTTGATTACTTGGTTTTTCAGGGAATAAAAAAGCCATACAACCCTATTCTGGGAGAGACATTCCGCTGCTGTTGGTTTCACCCTCAGACGAACAGTCACACATTTTACATAGCAGAACAGGTAAGTTGCTGTTTGGATGCTCAGGTGTTGCAAACACCAACCTGTTTGCACCTCCATGCATAGAAACACACTACTTGTCTCACCCTAGGAGAGGAACCTGGGGCTCGGTGTAAACAGGCAGAGCAGAATATGGGGTAAACTGGCTGCTGATCTTTCTTCTTTGCAGATTTACAGAAATTACGTGAGGCTTGGTGGACACTCAAGACTATAAAAGCAGGTCTCCCATATCTAACATCAGCTTCTTCAGTAAAGACCTTTTCCATGGGATTCTGCCCTACTGTTTTCTTACTGTTAATAAAATGGGGATTGTGTTACCTCTATCAAAAGGGGCATAAAACACACAACCAAATCCTTCCATCTTTTATTTCTAAACTTTCTATGATGATTTTAATAGGAGTGAATTGAGGGCTTATGTCTATGTCTTTGTGATTAAATGAAGGACAGAGTTCATAAGTTAACTGGCTTGACAAAGTGAAGTTTGAGATTTACAGTGTTAATAAAAGGATCTGAGAACTGTGTGGTCTTTGGTAAAGGGACTCCCAGTTTCACATACATTTTTCCCCTATTTAGTCACATAATTTTAGCTTTGTTAACATTTTTATTTCAATCACTGCATGCATTTCGTGGAGGTTATTCAAATGCTGCAGTAAAGTTCTGCACTGTTCATTTATTGTTTTGAAAACTTTACACTCTACCTGTTGGCCTGAAAGTGATCTCACATGCACAAGTTCAAGAAAATACAGGGTGGGGGAGGAAGACTAGATGTATAATGCTCTCATACATAATGGTGGCATATATTGTGTTCCCCATTTAGTGTGTACCCCCCACCCCCCCCTCCCCTGCTTGGCCTGTGCTGACTGCTCTAAATGACCCCTGCCTGTTTTTGTCCTAGGTGTCCCATCACCCACCAGTGTCAGCTTTTCACGTCAGCAACAGGAAGGATGGATTCTGCATTTCTGGCAGCATTCTAGCTAGGTCCAAATTTTATGGTAAGGCGTTAAGTCTAGGCCTCTCCCAGGTAATGTTGTGGCATCGGTTTTGGTTTGTTTTTCAATCATCCCTGAGCATGTTGAGAGTTAAGAACAAAGAAATGGTTGATAAATTTATCACTGGGATAGCCTAATTCCTGATCTTGACTCTTCTGGGTCTTCCCCATTTCCACCACTTCAGTGTGACACCACTGATGTTAAAAGAAATAAAAAATCAGATAGAAAGATTGAGAGCTTTAAAAATCTGTTTTTCAGAAGACAAAGGTTCTCAATAATGTATGGAATTGTCAGTATGCAATTGGTATGTGCTCATGGATGAGTCACAAGTCACGTTACAGCTCTCTGGCACCCAGCCAACAAACACAAAAGTCCGAACAGATTTGAACCATTATCTGGCGCCCAGACTCCTGAGGGTTGAACCCCAGAGCTTCAAAATGTCCTCCAGTCATTTATTATCAATGGAAAAAGCACAACTCCAGGCTCTGAAACACTGTTGCTATTTGAAATCGGTTTTTTTGTTTAGACAAAGATTTCTTAATTATTATCCTCTGCTGAGTGTGGTTGCTGAAACACTTTTAAATAGTCTTTGCTGTCCTTCTGGCAATTTCTTTTGTTGTTTGGGATCATCCACAGTCAGAAAAGTTGTGAGAACTGGAGGACCTGAGAAAACTTCTAGGCTCCCAGTAATAACCTGTTTAATCTACTGCTCTTTCTGTGCATGATTTGCAGGGTCCTAAGTTATGAGCATTTCATGTCTCTTCTTCCCTTAGTGACCTACATTTAAGTGGAAATGCTTTCTCTAAAGTAGGAGGAGGGACAAAGTATAACAAGATTTTTTTAATGTGTATGTTTTTTAAATTCTAGGCAATTCACTTTCTGCGCTCTTGGATGGGAAAGCAAAGCTTATGTTTCTAAGCAGAGGGGAAGACTATATAATCACTATGCCATATGCCCACTGTAAAGGTAAGGTATGACTCTTCAAATAGAAAGCGGAGTAACTAAATGGTATCTTACTGACTGACTTTGCACTGGCTCTCCCTTCTCAAGAAGCTGACACCACAGGGCCTGGTAACTCCAGAGAGCTCCCCATGAGTCATATCACTCAGCAGGAGACCTTCAGTAATCCTCACTGAACTCCTTCTGGCTTACCTATGCGCAGCCCAGGAGAGAATTAGGGCCATCAGCAGGCCTAATTAGTTTTCACACTATGCAGAAACAGAAAAATACTGCATATATGCATATATATGCAGCATATAAGATGAAAAGATGGCAACTACATTTCTGAGCTTCTTAAGATAAAAAGTTTTTTTTATGTTAACACTGAAATTGCTTGATTTATTTTCCGGCTTTTTGAGGATAAAGGAAATTCCTGACTTCTCTTGGCATTTCTTTGTTATTCTAATTGTATTTCTCAGAGTATGAGCTGCCTCAGTGAGGCTGGCACCTGCCGCTGTGTGGCTTTGCTCTGTGGAGCCACTGTGTGCTGAGGCTGGGGCATGGCTGCTGATTCACTGCTCCTCAGGAAGCTCTGTCTGCATCGTTTCCACTGCAGAGTTAAAATTAGCAGTTGGATCCAATTTTGGGTGTTGAGTATTTTTTAATTTGGCAGACTGACTTCTAAGTTTATATTTAGAAGGGCCTGGGTACCTGCAAACAGTAACCTCATAATATCGTGCCCCCTGTGAAGTATTCCTGTGCATAAATCTTCTTCTCACCAATTTTTATTTTTCTGCAAAAGACCTCTTCAGCAAATGGTAAACATGTATAAAAAGTTCCCTACATAACCTCTAGTCTCACAGATTCTGGTGAATCCCGTTACAGCTTCTCTCATCTTCAGTCACCCTGAGAGAACTGACTGGGTCTGTTTAAGCTCTAGTATGAATGAGGCTGCTGGGCACAACTTTCTTTATTTTTCCTGTCCCAGTTTCAGCTTGCCACAGGTGCACCTGTGAGTCAAGCTATTTCCTAGCTGGTGTTATAAATGGAGAATATGGACTCAGGGGGAGTCTTCTTCATGCTTATAGTAAACAGCCATTTCCTAGAAACCTCTGGTTCTGTCTTTTCAAAACTTTAGGCCAAGTGGTGAATTTCACAGTGTGTCAGCAAGAGCCAGGTTGACTTGAGAAAGCAGATTGGTTCCACTGAGGCCTCTTTTAAGCCTGTTTTTTTCCTTTCAGGACTTCTATATGGTACCATGACAATGGAGCTTGGAGGGAAAGTAACCATTGACTGTGAGAAAACTAACCACAGGGCAGAACTGGAATTCAAGCTAAAGGTAAGATACATTGTGGCCCCATTTTGAGTGGGTCTCAGGCTCGCCCCTGTGCCCCAGGCAGGATTTGACCATACACACCAGATCATTTCTGTACCAGCAATATACGTGAGCACCACAGCGGGGCCTGCCTGGAGAGAAGGTGTCACCCTGCTGTTGGTTTTGCCTCGTGCAATTCAAATTAACCCCAGGAAGCCTTAGTTTTACATGATTTTTTCAGTGCAGCTGGCTACTGGCCAAATTTTGTCCTGAAAGTTTGGCCAACAGCAGTGTGGCTTCTGTTTAGGCAGGGATAATTAGTTTTGCTTGCAAAATACAGCGAGTGTACTTGGAGGCAAGTTAGGATGTGGATCTTTGGGGTAGCTCTCCAGCAGCCATCACAGCTGTACTCTTATCTTACAGGTGTTATGGTGAGCTCCACCTTGTGTTTCTCAGGGCTACAAGACCTTGCCCTGACGGCAAGGTGAGAGCCTGTTGTCAGACAGGTAATTCTGAGTGGCTGTCACACTGCCAAGTCTTGCACTGACTTGTTCATGTAGCTAGTCTCTTCCCTGGAAAGCCTGTGATGCAAATTTATGGTATGCAGACAAAATGGAGACATCTTTGAGCATTCCTGTTATTACATGGGTTAAAATTTAGGAGGGAAAGTGATAGCCTGTAATTTTTTGGGGCAGTTAACTTGTTTTTTTAAGGAGCATCTATTTCTCTTCTGCTCCAGCAAACCATTTCTTGCCTGAGCATTAAATGAAAGGAGAACTGAGAGACTGCAAGACTTCAGAGTTGCGGCCTTAGCCAACATAAATGTGAGAGATCACTGGAGTTAGGGGAATCTTTTATTTGGCCTTTTATATTAGGGAGGTTTCTGATGCCATAGGTATTGAAACTA
>VYZR01113947.1:0-12791 GCA_013400675.1 Oxylabes madagascariensis
CCATCTTATTTTCTCCTTCCCTCTGGTGCTGGGGTGGAGGGGATGATAGAGCACTGGGGTGGGCACCTGGCAGCAGGCCAAAATCAACCCCCCACCCAGTGACAGGATGACAGGTTTTACACTGAAAGAGGGTAGACTGAGACTGGACACAAGGAAATTTTTTTTTATGATTAGGGTGGTGGGGCACTGGAACAGGTTGCCCAGAGAAGTTATGGATGCCCCATCACAGGCAGTGTTCAAGGTCAGGTTGGATGGGGCTTTGAGCAGCCTGGTCGAGTGGAAAGTTCCCTGCAAACCCCCAGGCAGAAAGGCTGGAACTGGATGACCTTTGAAGTTCCCTTCCAACCCAAACCATTCAATGATTCTGTGATGAAAACTGTGTTAACGTTACTAATTACAGCGCTAACACATTTCCTCACCTCAAAGCCAGCAGCATTCAAACACTCAATAGCAAGACACATAATGGTGTTTGTAGACAGCAACCATTTCAGGAGCATCAGAACCAGCAGCAGAGGGTCCTTCCCAAAGCACCTGTACCACAAGCAAGTGTTAAAACAACAAAATCAAACCTCAGTAACTGTTAGTGGATTCCCACTTGAAATTTGCAATACTAAAATTTGCTGTTTAACTCAGAATGGAGTACTGATGCATGTACTGATACCAACAATAATATCACGAAAGCCAAATCATGAAGAAATCTATTACAGGCCGATGTAAAATTATGCAGAACGTAGAAGCAACAATGAAGCATTCAATGCAAAATGGAAATGCAAAGCCCCTCCTGAGACATGATCAGAAACAAAAAACTGGAGTTAGAAGAGGCACAAAAAAGGGAGAGGCAGGCCAAAAGAGGAGGAACTGAAGTAGCTGAGATGAGAGATAGCCAGGCAAAAATGGGACAAAGGAACATTTTACAGCCCCAGTGCAATAAATGCTGGTTATTTGGAACAGTAACTATGTGACATATTCAGAACAGCATTCATCTTCTTTTCTTTGCAGTAGTTAAAACCTACGTTTTTGCTTTATTGTTATGTTTTAGAAAATACTGCCTGTTCTTAAGAGCTACCACTTGTCTTTAACTCCTGGAGCCAGTTAACCTTTGTGTTTCCAGCTTAAGAGACAATGTCAAGTCAAACAATCTGCACAGACAACAAAAAGTTTCCAAATCACCTTGGCTAGCTGCTGTGTATTTTGGACATCTCAGTCACAAAATGACAACGTTTGGCAAGTATTTAATTTGCTGCTAAAACAGTTCCAATGCTATTTGTGAAGCCAAATAATTTGGTGAGTTTCCATTAAATGTCTGTACAGACCTGGTCCCACAAAAGCTGCGTTGTGATGTCCTAACAGCTGAGAAAAAACAAATTACAGCCTTTTTATGTGGCTACCTGTGACCTTGAGTTTAAGAAGAAAGTAGGAGATGTCCATGTTTAATTTTTTTGCTGACATATTTAGCATTAAGCCTTCCACATTTGCTGTCTTTGCTGTAAGATTCTCCTGTTGATGCCAACATTGTAATTAATTTACAACACATTGTGAACAGTCTCTTCTGAAGAATTACGACACCTCTTAGTCTTAAAAGCACCCCCAGCCCTTCAGGCGGGCTTCATTGCCACCTGACTATAGCACTGCACAAACACAAAAGTTTCCACCTAGCAAAGCACACACATGACTAAACCAAATCTTCTGTGGTACATTATGAGTGCACTAATGCTCACCCAAGGATACTTGCCAAGTCATCGTCTTTTGTAACCAGCTGACCAGGATGTGGTTTAATCGCATTAACTCACCAAACTATCAAAAGTAATTTGACGTGGCTGAAGGCAGTATCCCATTTTTCTGGAGAAGTTTCAGTCAACTTAGCAGAGGGCTAAACCACACCAAGGGTTCAATCTCTTCATCAGTCACACAGACTAAGACATCGAGTGCACCCTCAGCAAGTTTGCAGGTGACACCAAGCTGAGTGGAGCAGTTGAAACACCTGGAGGATGGGATGCCATCCAGAGGGACCTGGACAAGCTCGAGAATCTCATGAGGTTTAACAAGACCAAGTGCAAGGTGCCGCACCTGGGTCAGGGCAACCCCGGGTATCAATCCAGGCTGGGAGGTGAACAGACCGAGAGCAGCCCTGCTGAGACTTGGGGGTGCTGCTGGATGAGAGGCTGGACGTGACCCAGCCAGGGGCACTTGCAGTCCAGAAAGCCAAACCTGTCCTGGGCTGCATCTATCGCCTGGTGGGCAGCAGGGGGATGGAGGGGATCTCTGCAGGTGAGACCCCACCTCCTGCAGGGCTGCACCCAGCTATGGGGTTCCCAGCACAGCAACGACATGGCCCTGTTGGAGTCCACAGGAGGCCACAAAGATGTTCAGAGGGCTGGAGCACCTCTCCTATGAGGAAAGGCTGAGACAACTGGTGCTTTAAGTTTGAATGGATTCAAACTTAAAGAGGGCAGATTTAGATTAGATATTAGGAAGAAATTCTTTGCTGTGAGAATGGTGAGACACTGGAACAGGATGCCCAGAGAGGTCTAGTGGAAGGTGTGTCTGCTTGTGGCAGTGGGGTTGGAACTTGATGATCTTTAACGTCCCTTCCAATCCAAACCATTCTCTGATTCTAATCAGTATCTTAAAGCTTTAAAAACATCTAAAAGTAGCAGATACAATTCACACATGGTGAATCATCATTCAATTGTGAATTATTTAAGGTTTTGGCACTCTTTAGTGCTCCAGAAAGAAAACACAGGAACACATAAAGAAAAAAGGCAGCAAAGTAAGTCTAAGAGACTTCTGGTTTTAAACTACATACATTATAGAACACTTTTACAGAAAGCTACATAAAAATTAAGTCTCACAGTTTAAGAGAAGATGAAGGAAGAGCACACCATGTACGTCTGAAATGTAAACCACTTTAAGTGAAGAAACTACAGGAGGATCTTTTCCCTCTTGTAGATGCCCAAAGCACACAGCACCAGTGCTTGAGAAAGCAAAGCAAAGTGTTGTCACTATGAACTGAAAGCACAACAGAAGGAGCTGGATGAGGCAGAAACAATACTGCTAGTTTTCACAGCAAAGATCTTCCTTGCAGGCTTTTACAAAGGATACAATCTGACAAAACACTCTTCAGTACATATAAACAACCTTGTCAGTTTTTCTCCTTCTCATTTAAGCACACTGAACACAAGACTATAGCTTGTTTGATGCCTGATACAAACACCTGGCTTAACAAAGAGAAAATCTCCTAGTTTTAAGTTAAATATAAATTAAAGTTAAATTACTTAGATTAATCACAGGCAAGATACGGAATCAGTGTTATTGACAATTTCTCAGCATAAATATATTTGATATTTCTAGCTATCCATCTCTGAACAGGAAATCACTATAATGTTAATCAAGAAATATTAAAGGAATTACTTAAGAAAATGGCTAATTCCATGGCTCTAAATGCAACAACATCAAATTTGATACCAAGAAGCTTTCAAATTGGACATCAGAAAGGAAGCTTCCATCCCATCAGCATTGCGGGCCTCAAAAAAAAAAAAAATCACAGGCACGTCAAGCACAAATTGGAAAGGATTATTTACACTGTCTTCCTTGGAATTTTAATACAAAAAAATCAGTGAACAAAGAAAAGGATGCAAGGTTAAGGGGTTAAATACAGAGATTTATCTATTCTTAAAAGAAATACAATAAAAATTCTTAAAAATATGAACTTTATTGCATGTATCATGCCGTAATCATTTGGAGATACAAAAATAAATACAACAAAACATCTATGTTACTTATAGGAGCCCTAATGAGAGATGTGGGACTCCAGGTGGCTCTTTAAAGGTGCTGTTTATTTCATAGATTGCAGTTACAGCAATCCTGGGTCGTGGGTGAATAGAGCCAAGCTGTCAGCATCAGCTTATAGGCNTAACCTTTGCCTTGTTAGTTGTCCAGTGACTACTGGCTCAGCAATTCCTAACTTAAACATCTTTTATTCTTCTCTATCAAAACTTGCTTCCATCTTTATTCCGCTTTCAGGTTCCACATTCAGAGAGCCTACTGTTAAACCTACATATCTGTGAAACTTTCCTGTCAAACTTTCATCTTTCCCAACATTACTGAAGGTGGGAGATACAGATCTCAATAAAATTGTCTGCCGAAGTGACATAAATCGTCTTGGAGATTACCAAACCATTTCATTTCAAATTCCAGGACTGAAGCAGTTACCAGCGATGACAATGCCGAAGGGCCTATGCATTTTACCTCACCCGGAAACTCCTCTTTTAGTTTCTCTGTTACAAGATCCTGCCCCATAACCTGCAAAAAGAGTAAGAAAGAAGAGAATCAAGAAAACAGCTTGCAGAAAAAAAACCATCAAACATGGCATTAATAACAGATCTTTACAGGCAAAGCCCTCGTCACATGAACCACACACCATCCTGGAGAAATTTCCAAGCCATGCTGAAGTTGCCTGCCTTGGCATTCTGCATTCAGGGATAGCTGAGACCAAAGCTCAGCACTGCACAACCCCTCCAGCTTCTGGCTGCACTTGCACAGGGGAGTTTCACTCTGAACAGCAGCAGAAATCTCAATGCCGGCTCTGCCTTCCGTGATTACCTTGCATCAGCACTGAACTCCTCCTGGGCATGTCCGAGCAAGGGAAGCAAGGAGAGAGTTTCTTGTCCCAGCCTTTCCCAACCCTGAGGTAGCCTGTGTGCTACTGCCCACTCATGGATGCCATCCCTCTGACTGCCTGCAGCCTGGCAGTGGCTTGGATGTCACTAACTTAAAGCTGTAGTGCTGACAGCAAAGTTAGAATCTTGCTGCTTTCATTTTGATCCTTAAATAGTCAGAAGCTCTTTAAATAGCACTAAAAATGTTTAATCTCTATGAAGAGATTAAATACAATATTACTCTCCTCTGTTATTTTTTTAAAACTAGAACACAGTACATTAAACAAAACAAATGCAAAAGAATGTCTCTGACTTTTTCTGGAAATATTTAATACTTTTTATGCAAGTGTTTAATACTGCTGTGGCCATCGAAGTAACCTTCACTTCCATTTCAAACTAGTGATTCACTTTGGGGCATCTAGAACTCCTGAGATAAAATGTGCATCCCAGGAAATGCACAGTGCTGATGCATCTGCAAATACAAGTCCAGTGAGAAACTTAACAACGCTGCACATTCCTGAAGGGAGAACCTCAGCAGATCAGAGATCCACCTGTGTGACGCAGGCCAGGGCTCTACAGGCACCTGTCAGTTCCAGATAACATCCTGCCAGCAGCCCGCCCCGGCTAATTTCCCGTGCTTCCTGCCACAGGGAATTAGCTCAGAGGAGTGTCATGCTTTGAGGACAACCAGCCCACACAGAGAACTGAGACCCTGCATACAATGAAACATCCTCTTACTTTGGTCATCAACAGCAAGGAGTTCTCATCGAAACCAAGGAGAGCCACTTTGTCATCAATTTCTTGTTGACCTTTTCTGTTATTCTCTAGCACAAAGGACAGCTGTTGTGACTGGGTAAGCTGAAGTAAAAGCCTGGAATGAGAAAGGCAGTTAAAAATTGGCACAGCTGGAAAAAGAGTAAGTCAGCAGACCTAAAAGCAACCAAAATGTTTAATACTTAATAATTAACACTTTTAATTAATACTTTAATACTTTAAAACAGCTCTTCCTCCTGACTTTTGCCTACTCCAAAGAAGTCAATATGCGTGTATCAATCTACCATGGATATTGTATATCTGTGCTACAGAACTACTGAGAAGCATTTTTGAAAACCAACATGCCAATAGCTCTGGTTGCTCTGTGCAAACATTTTTGTCTCCATATATTCATCACACCATTCAAAAGTGAGGCTCGGACCTGTGAGTCATCAGCTGTCCCACGTCCTTACTATGGCCTAACAAAACAGCAGCACATTTTTGCCTATGGAACCTGAAAAGCTACAGACGTGAGGCTTTGGACAAATATCAATCATCTTCCCCCACACAGGCCAACCCTGGATTATTTTCTAAAAGTGTTCACCAGTTTTATGTTCCAGGCAGTGCCCCAGAAGTCACAACCATGAACTGCTGAAGGTTACACACTCTGCTCACGACAGAGGTTGATGTCACGCAGGGCCCCAGCACCAACTGCTCGACCAGCAAGAACAGTGGCAGTTTCCAGAGTCCTCCTCACAAAAGGACTGTAAAACAGGTTGGCAGAAGAAATATCCAGGTATCTATACATTTGTCTCAAATCCACTGTCAGATAGATTAACAGTATTATGTTTATTTTACACTTCTAGGAACATAGAAACATACTGCACAATCTCCTGTGAACTCACTGAAATTCACAATGGGCATTATTGCAGAGATAAGTATCAGTTTTAGAGAATTTAACAGCATCTAGAGAAGAGTTACAAAGGTGATCAAAGGCCTGGGGAGCCTGGCATTTGGAAACAGGCTGAGAGAACTGGGTTTGCCCAGATTTCAGAAAAGAAGGCTTAGTGGAGACCTCCTCACCATGTTTCAGTATTTAAAGGGCAGCTACAAAGAAGATAGAGACTCCCTTTATACAGGGAACCACATGGAAAAGATGAAGTACAATAGGTATAACGTTAATTCTGGGGAGATTCCAACTGGACACAAGAGGAAAGTATTTTACAATGAGATCAGACATTGGAATAATCTCCTCAGGAAAGTTGTGGATTTCCCAGTGTTGGACATTTTAAGATTTGGCTAGACTGGGTGCTGGGCCATCTTGCCTAGATCATGCTTTTGCCAAGAAAGGAATGACCCTTGAGGTCCCTTCCAACCTGGAACTCTATCATTCTACAATATTTTACCAAGGGACCATTAGAACTTAGCAGTGTTGTCAGTGAAAATGTTTTTAATTCAAGCTTTATGCAAAAAGAAAAATGATAAACTTTTTTATCCCATTTACTGAAGTTAAGTGAAGCTGGTGTTATAATAATGGTGTGCATTTTTAAGGAAAAGACTCAAGATATCTGAGATTAAAACTTTCATTTGAACACTATAAACATCAAAATTTGCAAATCTGAATTTCTCAGTTAAAACTCCACTGAATTTACAGATGGCTTTTTGATTCCAAGTAAAAATGGAAAGTATTTTTAATTTACAAAGTATTTTTGTTTCAAAATTTGCATCAACATAGTATAAAAAAGAATGAAATTTCAAAGAAAATTAAACAAAAATATTCCAGTTTTTTTTCAAAACTACTGAGAGTCAATTATTCATGATGCATTAACAGAGATGTTTATTTGCTACAAAAAGCAGTATTAACATCCCTTTTCCCAGGTGCAGCTTATCCTACACATACATTTATACAACATCTACATCCCACTCAAGATCCAACAGACCTGAAAATATTAGACAACCTGCATAAGCCTTGGGCAGGGGAGAAGTTTATCCTGGACAAGTGCATCTGCAAATATAAACCACAGTAACACTCTGTGAAACTGCAGCCAGGCAAGGAAATGCCACCAGTTACAGCTGTCTCAGTTCTGAGCCATACACACTGAAACAAGCAACATAAATTATTAATATAAATGTACCTTCAATATTCAATATCAGTACTAAATCAATTAACTTCTTCCGAGCAGCAATTAAAGTCTTCATCTCTTAGTCTGAGTACAGTTAAAAGCTACTATTTGGGCTTTTTTCATTTCTTAAATCTTGCCCCAGCAGGGCAGTTATAAAGTGTTCTCTGTAACCATTTCTGGACATTCATAAGATGCCTTTAAAAACATTCAATACCTGATACATCACTGAGAGGCAAAAGGGGGAAAAACCATCCAAGATTATTTTAACAAAACCAGTTCCTAATTATCTCTTTGAAAGATTATGTTTTGGGGATTTTTGCTGTATGCAAGAGTTTTAGGAAGAGGGAAAAGAAAAGGAAAGAACATTTTAATGCAGCCCTGTCAATCAGTTGTCACAGAGTTCATTTTCCAGCCTCATCCATTATGCAGATTGGGGTATTATTATAAAATACATTTTCACTCAAGCACGAGGCTTCAAGCAAATAAGACAGGTGGCACTCGCAGAAGGAAGGCTGGCTGTGCCTTCCCTTTGGGGCACTTCTGCTACTGCATCTTTAATACCAGACCAGGGAACAGCAATGGTCTAGCAGGAGCATTTGTTGAAGAACAGACCCTTTTGTATATAATTACTTGAAAATATTCACATTACAAGCTCATTTAAAAACTCTTCGCAACTGTGCGTGACACTGGTTTACTCTTTCCACCCAGATTCAGATTCTTCACAGCCACCACACTAAGTAGATTTTGCTTTTTAGATCTGAAGCACCAGTAGGGTGCTTCTAAGTTAGTGTTCCTAACTCTGAAACAAACATTTAAATTGAAAATGCAAACTGAAAACAACAACTGAGAAAAATATGCTTTACATTGTTCTTGTCTGAGAAAACATTATTCTAAGAACACACAGAGTTACCTTGCTCTAATAAACGAGGCACATGCTTTTATCCCAACTTTCTTTAACATGTTCTGCTTCCAGGACTTGGAGTCTGCACATTTCTCTTTGTCCATCTGTTCCAGTTCTCCTGAAGTGCAGAGGAATTCTTTCACCATTTGGCTGCTGGGACAAGTCACTGCCTTCTCCCCCTTTGTTTCTGCAGCAAGGCTGAACCAAGGGCCTTCCTTCTGTCCATCTGATCTGCGAGGCTGCAAATTATTCTCTCCGCCAGTCAATGTTTTGAAACTGCTATTACTTACACAAACCTCTTCAGACTGATTTAGATTTGCTTCTGGAATGACCAGTGGAGACAAATTCTGTAAAAGGCTCATATAAGCTTCAGCAAGTAACTTCCAGAACCAGGGATTGAAAGGATGTAAGCAGATCAGTTGCTGCAGACACATCATCTTTTTTTCTACATTTTCCAGACCCTGGTAAATGGAAAACTGCAGGTTGAGAACTGTCGTTAAGTGATCTGTGTTAGTAGCGCTGTTTCTCTAGAAACAAAAGATAATAGATTAAAAACAGGAGTAGAACAGAATCATCCTTCAGAGCCTAAGAAAATGTCTCCCTAAATAATGACACACCAATATCACAAGGTAATTTTTAAACTGTACAAAATGGTGCTCTTAATTTAAAATGATACAATGGGATACAGATCTTGCACAATCAAGCTGACAGCATTCCCTCTAGCTGCCTTGTCCCAGTCTGAGAGGCAAGAGGGTCCTAAATGCTGTCATTTGTTTATTTGCCTTCAGAGTGTTCTACAGCTGCCTTTCTTTGCAGCATAAATACCTTTTATATAAAATAAAAAGCATCAATAATATTCTAGCAGACTTCAGAGCCTCTGGACTTTTTCCTTTATGGGAAAAAACTCAATTTGTGGCTAGATACTCTTCTTGGTGGCAGTTTGGCAGCAAGTATATGGAAATAAAAGGGAGTTTTGAACTGTCACTTGTAGAGTGGAAAGATTTAAGCACTCATTTATTCCCTTTCTTATAATTCCTATTACATTGCATTAATTCTGCCTGGCAGAGCATGATATTTAGTCCCTTCCAGGACTACCAGTTTCCCTGCACAGGGAGCTCATTGTGGTACAGGGTGTTCCAGTTTCTAAAGAGTGATTATATCTGCAGTGACAGTTACCCTCTGTTTACCAAATACTCTGAGCACTGAACATCCTGAAGGATTATACACATGAAAATTATTTTTCCAGAAAATGGTCCATATAAAAGAACTACTGGCAATGTTTTCGTGTTCAAAGCCTAAAAGAAAGACTGCATTATTTACCATTTTTTCTGCAATATCCAGAGCCTCCTTGTGCCTTCCTAGGCGAGACAAACACCGAGCTTGGCCCTCCTGGACATCCCGTCTCATTGCAATGTTGCTGGCAGGTAAGAGTAGCAGGCACTCTGAGTATTCACACAGGGCTTTCTAGGAGTGTCGACAGAAGAAAAGCCAACGAAACAGGGAGAGATTTGCATTTAAAAGCAAGCCTGACAGCACATTTTCTTCACTACTACAGTCACAAAGGGAATTCAGAATCTGAAGTCCACATTTGCATTTCTCCAGACTCAGCTGCCACCTGTGTGAGCGAGACACAAGGCCCCAGTACTACACAGCCAGGTCTAGATAGTGATGAGCAGCCTCAATTCTAACTCATGTTTAGGCCCAAGCAAGATTCACCACACATCTGTCCACCTCTCTCCCACCACACTTGATCCAGAAAGGATCATCTACTGACCTGGGTAATATGTGACACAAGGCATCTTTCCCTGCAGCTCAATGATCTGAGTGCTCATCCTACATCTGTGGGACCTTGTTTCAAAACCATGACATTCTCCATGGGCAGGTCTGAACCTCAAATAATCAGTAAGTCAGAGAACACCACAAGGAAGGTGAATCTCCATTGTTCCTGTAGGCTGGTTTTAATGTACTTGAAATAAATATTAATTGGGCTAAGGAAAAAGACAAGAATGAGCAATACTTTTGCAGCTTAATGCTCAGGGCACTCACCAGGACTCCAATTAACATTTAAATACATTAAATTAAGTATTCAGTGAAGCCAAGTCTGGAATCTTGATTTCTCTCCCTTTGTGTAAGCGTTCAGAGAGAAGACTAAAGAGCAGTGCTCATTCTCCCATCTCTCAAAATGAGTATTTAATTATTCCTTACGAACTTTAATGGTTCTAACAGAAAGAGCTTCTAGGAGACACACCCTGAATACTTCCTAGCAAAACGCCTGAAATATTTTTCTTTCCTGATGCTGAGCTCACATGCATTCTTAAGCAAAAGAGGGAGCTCCCCTCTGTCCAGTGCATGCAGCAGCCACTGGTGAAAATGGATCAGAGGCTTGAGGACAACCCTGTTTGCCTTGTTATGTGACAAAGAGATATAACCTGGCAAGTTCAGGCATTATGAATCCCAAGCAGATTCTACAGTCATCTATATCCTGAAAAAGGGCACAGCTTAGATCACGGTTGTCCTTGACATTTCCTATCAAGTGGCTATCCTGAAGTAAAAAACTGACAATGAGAGATTACTACCCCTATTTACATATTTCCATCCCCCTTTGTCAGTGCTTCCAAATCGGTAATTTTATTGCAATCAAGCTCCAGTTCTTGTTCCACCAGTGATCTAGGTTAGCAATAAAGCTGAAAACATTTCCAACATGAATCACTGCAACAGAAAAGAGTTAGGAAGCAAGGGTCAGTTTTATTTAGCAGATCTGAGGAGGTGGTTTTTTCTCCTGATTGGGAACCTCAGCAAGGAGAAATCTGCTTTTCCTGGGGGTCAGCAGCTAGGTCTGACCACAGCCTGAGGCAGCTCTGCTCTCAGCACCCTTTTATGAATCCCTTCAGGGCATCTCAGCTGAGACTAGACAGTATCTGTCAGGTATACACAGCGTTGCAGTGGTGCTGAAATAACATTAGGATCAGTGCCAACTGAGGTACAAAAAGTTCTACAAATCCAATGGGCAAGGCAAAAGGAGTAGAGTCAGAAGTCAGCTGGAGGGCTTTGAAATCAAGGATCCTGTTATGCAAACCACAGGCTGGAAGAAGAAACTACACCTGAAACAAGGCCTGGAGATGCTGATTTCAACAAGGAAACGAGGTAACAAAAGACTAGATCCTGCAGCTAGGGCTGCCAAAGGCAGAAGAGCATCGCTGATGAGGAACGCGGCTCAGGACGGACGCAGTGAGGAGAGGTCTGGGACCACCGCGGGCAGAACAGACACGGGCAACTTTTCACGCACGGCAAAGGTACAGCCGGCCTTGGGGAGCGAGCGGAGGCGGCAGAGAGCTGCTGGCACAAGTCACGCAGAGGCAGCTCCGCCACGACAGCCCTCATCTGACAGCGGGGGGAGCTCTGAGAAAGGTAACCCGCGGCCGCGCGGTGCCAGCGCTCTGACAGCCTTTGTGCGACACGGCATCATCCCCCGGCGCGGAGAAACCCGCACGCCGAACTCTGACCGCGACTGCCGCGCCCGCAGACACCGGCGGAGCCCACGGCCGGACTGCGGCGGTGCGCCCGCCTGCCGGGGATCAGTTCCGGGGCAGCGCCGCGTTCCTGCCCCGTTTGCCCCAGGCTGGCTCCCGGATGGATCGCGGCAGGACACGGATCTCCTCCGCGGCCCGGCCCGGCCCGGGGCTGCCACGCGTTCAGCACGAACCGGGAGCGGGGTTAACCCCGGCACGGCCGCCAGAGCCGCAGGCCGCGGTCCGTAATGTCCGCGGTCCGTAATGTACGCTCACCCCGGCGCAGCACCTCGGGGACTGCGGGACCGCCCGGGTCCGTGTCCCCACATTTCCCCGGCCCGTGAGAGCGCCCTGGAAGTACCTGGAAGTCCCGCTGCCGGAACGCCCAGTCCGCCCGGAACTTGCTGCTGGTGATCCCGCCGGCGCCTTCCCCGCCGTCAGCCGCGCTGTGGAACCACTGCGGGCACGCAGAGAGCCGTCAGGGGCCGCGGGAGCACTGCGGGCACACCGAGCACACCCAGAGCGCACACACAGCACACACAGAGCACACCCAGAGCCGTCCCGGGCCGCGGGACCGCGGCGGGCACACAGCACACCCCGAGCACACACGCAGCCCTCAGGCCCGCCCTCACGCCGCCCCGGCTCCTCACGCCGGGCTCGCAGTGTTTGGCGCCGCACGCAGCCCCGTCCCCGCCGCCCTCCCGGCGCTCCCGGCTCCTCACGCCGGGCTCGCAGTGCCTGGCGCCGCACGGAGCCCCGTCCCCGCCGCCCTCCCGGCGCTCCCGGCTCGGCGCGAACAGGGAATCCTCGAACTCCGGGCCCAGCGCCGGCTCCATCGCCGCCGCCG